>LPNX010093883.1:137311-166186 GCA_001517045.1 Pseudotsuga menziesii | reverse complement strand
ATATATGTTCAATAAAATCATAATCAATTTATCAAATATGAAATAGAAGTTTCAGGCATTTTGACAATGTTTTAGCGCTGCAGCGAAATAGTGGTTTGTTTGTTAATAATCTTGAAAATTATATTATATTGCAGTCCTACAATTTGGTGACAGTAGCATGGATTTCGAAAGCTTGCCTCAGTAGGAGGCTCTATTTATTGACTAAATCTTACGAAATGTTATTATGAGTTCAGGGATTTCATGATGTCGTATATATCTATATCTTGGGATTAATGTGATCTATATTTAATTCCCTGATGTCTTGGATGACGCAAAAAATCACTTAAACATACTGAAATATCTTAACGTCATGATAACACCGCCCCTTTCTGTCATAACGTCATCATATTAATCGCAGAAGTGATTTTCACCCTTAGTTGTTATCATAACATCATCATAACACCGCCCCTTTCTGCTATAACATCATCATATTAATCACAAAAGTCACTGTCACTCTCACTTGTTATCCGCCTTAAGTTATCTCATAGTGTGTAAACTCGACATTTGTCACCTCATCGATCCCTTCTTATTATCATATGCATATTGTCTTGTTTTGAGTACCCCTGCTTCCATACCATACTATGTATAAACCCTATACTAATCTTTTGTTTCTTAATCATTAAGTGAAAATCATTATAACGCGCTCCAAACAACAAATATTTCAAATCCAAGATATTTCAGAACGTTTAAGTGACCTTTTGTGTACTCCAAGAGATCAGGGAATTATATACATATCACATTAATCCCATTTTATAGATATATACTACATCATGAAAATCACGAACTCATAATAACATTTCGTAAGATTTAGTCAATAATTAGAGCCTCCTACGAAGGAAAATATCATTTGGACCTCATTTATGGTTTTTTATGTGCATAAAAATTGGACTCGTAAGCATCATTATTTCCCCTCTCATGGCTACCAAAGAAAAAAATAGAAACATGGTGATATCAAAGCCTAGAATGGGAGGAGATGGGAAGCTAAGTTGGGAGTCCCACTTCCAATGAAGGGCCTATAGTCTCTTGAGAGACATGGGATTGCTGAATATTAGGCATTGCCTTCTATTTCTCTACTCGCTGCGACTTACATAAGGTATCATTATTTGTTTACCCTTCTTCTCAATTGTCTCCCATCATCATGAGTAACAAAAGTGCAACAGGTTTATTCTCGAGGCTTCCAGATATGGTAGTATGCTATATCTTTCTAAACAGGCTATCTAAACAGGAGATTTCTCTACACCCAAATTCCCAACTCACCATCTTTGCCCCACGAATCCTTTTGGATGATGATAATGAGGAGGAGGTCAGGTTCAAGTCTTTTAGACTGAATTCACTCGTAAATACAAGACTGGAGAATATAATCTCCAACATTTTGCTAAAGCATTCTTCAGACTTGGAAGATTTTCACCTTTACGACGATTCCAAATTTAGCTACCAAAACATATGGAAATGGTTCCACCTTTACGACGATTGCAAATTTAGCTACCAAAACGTATGGAAATGGGTGAGAATTGTAAAGCGAAAGAATGTCCAACACATCACTTTGGACCATTATGATTTGGAATATGAAGGAACAAGAAATTTCACATTTTGTCCTTTCATCTCTTGTTTGCTACCTTCCTTGTATTATGAAAATATTGAGTATTGAGGCGTTTTGCTCTTTTTTAGCTTGTCCAACATTGCCATTGTGTATAAATCACTTTTGTCTAACATCAGTGAGAAAAATTGCATTTTCATTTATCTCAAACCTTTATTTCTAATAGCATCATCAGATATATAAATGTTATTCATAGATTTATATATAATGACAATTTAGCAATGAGGTTTTTAAATGAAATAATCCAATGTGATATTATAATATAATGGAAATGTTATTCGAAAATAGGAATTCCCAGAAACAGAAATTGGAACATTCGGTGTTGCTTATTGGAAAACATAGGAAAAAATATCTATTCCTGTAATTGTGCTTCAAAAAGGTATTTCCCGATTCCAAAATGTCGGATTCTGGATTATTAATTTCTTTCTTGTTGACTTCCACTTTTCACTTTGAATAAATCGCAAAGCGTTAATTGGAAATTGGAATTTACATGTTCGGCTTTGACATTTCGTGCTTTTCAACTTTCGGTTTCTTCACACGAAAATCCAAGCTTTAATGTTCTTCTTTGCAAATTTATTTTTGTCCACTTTCCAAACAACGACGTGCAAAATGCGCAATTTTGATATGTTTTTAGTTCAAATATTTTTTATTCTCATTTCCTCTTTTCGTTGTGTCGAATGCAAAAGCCTGAAACGCCAAATCTAAACTTTCGCAGGCTTTCTATTTGCAAAATTTCAATTTCACGCGTTAATTTCAACTTTTCACTGGTCTCTTAATATCTTTCTCTAATACAATATGTACTTGTTAATTAGGAAATATACCAATATGCCAATTCACCTGAATTGGCATATTTTTTTTAAGTGTAGTTGTAATTTTTCATTTAAAAATGTTTAGCCTAAACAATTTAACAACTTTCACAATTTCCATAAATAATAAGTTAATACTTTTTAAAAGAACTGTGTTTAAATTTATTTCATTCAGTGTGGGACACTACTCTTTATACTATATATAGTTTTGGATATAATAAAAGTGCTTAGAATCAATAAGATATAATTTCCCTTAAAGCATATCAAACACATTAATAAAAATAAAAAATAGACATCATTATAAAAACTCCAAATCTAATGATTGGCGACATTACTATTTCTAAATGTCTAACAAAAATAATAGTTAAAATACAAACAAAACTCAATCAAACTGGGAAAACTGATTTTCCAATTAAATAAACTTACAAAACTATCGTATGAGGTAATACTAATTGACAAGTTAGTATTAGGAATCAATAACCATTGATGAGTCGTAATAAAATAGTGTGTAAATTAAACAAATACATTTTTTCAATGTACATTTCATATGTCAAGCTTGTCATGGAAAATCAGTATATAAATCAACACATTTTATCCATTAAGAAATAACTCAAAATTGATAAAAACAAATTTAATGAGTAACCATAGAACATAACATGAGTAATAGTGTTATTCTATTAAATTGCAAAACATTACATTCTTTCAAAAACTACAAATGTATCGAAATTGCGCACAACCTCTGTTCCCATTTTTTATTCCCCGATTTCCCATTTTCGACATTACGCATTCCGGAAATACTATGTTTTGCATTACGGAACACCCAATTTTCCAATTTGCAATTGCTCGATTTCCGATTGCCAACATTTCCAATTCTTGAAATCCTATGTCCTATGTTTTCCAATAAGAAACAACCTATGTTCCAATTCACGATTCCCCAATTTCTGGGTTGCGACATTTCCAATCTCGGAAGTTGTCTTTTCAAATAAAAAAATGTCGAAGTTCCTATTTGTGATTTTTGACCTCCAGGTACCGGAAATCGAAAAAATTCAATTTTGTTAAAATCGTTAGGTGTTTCAAGTTATATTTTTTTTTCTGTTCGTATTCTTTTCTCTTTGCCACAAATGTTTATGGTAAATCTATCTCTCTAATTGGAACCTATATCTTATTTCTCAACTCTGGGATTCAAAAAATTATTATTAAACAATGTTTTAAAATAAATGACCAATAAATGCATTCAATCATCTTGACATCGGATCATTTTTTAACTTCATATTTATTAACATAAATAATTGTCATTGGAACTTTAAATAAATGTCATATACCCAAATCAAGCTATTCACGTATATTACATCGTTAAACTTTTGGTTTATTAAGAGAAATAATATATTTAAATATATTAGATCTTTAAACTTCATATTATTATTTTTTTGTAATCCCGTATTACTATTAATAAACTATACAAAAAATTACAGAATATCGAAAATTATGGTCAAGAGAAAACAATGGTCTAACAACCACCCTAATTTGTCAAAAGCATAAAACTCTACAATTGTAGTGTAAAGAGCATAAAACCCATACAGAAAATGGAACCTCCTACCTAAGTAAAGTTTAAACAAAATTACAGATATATTCATAAGAGCCACAATAACCCATGTGATACATGGGGGGCTACGTACAAAATTACTATGAAGGAATGTTTATCAAGAGACCTTGAAAACTAAAAACCAGCATAAACTTAGATGTAAACAAAAGGAAGCTAAATAGACAAAAACAAAATAGGAACGACCTCATGGGTTAGCACCGTTGATAGTGACAGTCAAGTCCTGCGTGTCCTGCGTTTCCTCAACGATAGGACAAGGCCCAAAGAATTCCTCATCTAAATATGGTAGACTGGGCTTCAGCGCCAAGACAATCGATTCCCCCACAAAAGCATCTGCTTTCTCCATAGAAGCATCCACTTTCCCCATAGAAGCATTAGATTCACAAGCTCGTTTGGAAAGTTGGATGATCGTAGTCGAAATCGGAACAGGCACTGTAGATGCAGTAGGCATGGTATGGTCGACATTCATTGAACCAGATGGACCCATAGAGACACTGCCGCTACCTCCATCATCCAAGGAGTCAAATCCCTGGGCTAATTTTTTCCAAATGGCCATAACATTTTTGTGCTTTATGACCATATATAATTCCACTATTTTGAACGTAGCCTGTGAAATTGCCAACTTAGTATGGTTCCATCTAGCTAACATTTCCTCCATGAGGGTGCCCATCATGTTTTTGACGATCCAATAGTGGTTGGGGATGCCACCATCAATATCATGAGCAAGGTTCTCATTTACAATCATGGTTTCCCAATCATCTATTGTGGATTGAACTTAAGGAGAAATTTCATTGTTATAACCATCTACCTTTGTCACCCGCACCTCTCCTTTGAAATTACCACGACCACTCACAGCACGATAAGATGTTCCATGCTACTTGGACATAGTATGATGTTTCAGATGCAGAACAAAACCCAACAAAGACAGGCATAATAGTTTTTGCAACAAAATATGGGAAAAGCAAAAGTGCCCCAAGGCTGAAGCAATTAGCTAAGAAATAACTGAACGAAATGAGGGAGAAAGGCTCATCACCACACTAAAACCAACACGATGCACAACAGCCATTAATGGTGAGAAAATATGTTGTACTACTTCCAGTCCCTAACCAATCCAAATTGCATTGTAACAAGATAACGAAATGACCACTGGTTCAAATCATGGCTTAGCTGAGTAGTGACGGCGTCCTCCATTGAAGCTGATACATACTGACAAGACTTGGTTGAATGGGGATAATTAATGCAGTATCAGATGAAATGTAAAGGGACAAAGAGGATTAGCCATACCAGCTATTACGAGTATACAAAATTGTTATAAACTTGGTGGAGAAAGAAGTTATGTAGAAATAATACGAACAGACAGAATCAACTCCTTTTTCACAACGTCTATTTGACCGATCAACTGCATGTCTCCTTCTTGGGTCCCTGCAATATCACGAGATATAATAACCTAAAAATTTAATCATCACTGTGATGTACCTAAACTCACGAATTTAACCTGTTGTAGCAGTGGAGGCGCCACTCTTCATGATGGACATGACTACTGAATTGAAACTATAATCCCAGCATTAAAATTCAACTGATAACCAAGTTGGTCATCCTGGACAGTAAGACCCGCTTCATTAATGTGTTATGAGTGCAAGATAGGTGGAAATGTGATGGGATGACAAGCACAGCATGGTTATGGCATAATAGCCCTGTCCATTACATCCTTGCCAATTTGACTCTCATCATCCGCAACCAAGGTTAAACTTCATATTTATTAATAGAAATAATTGTTATTATTCAATCTATAAACTTCATATACCATAAGAAAAATATAAATGCAATACAATTACAAAATATTGTTTCTTATAAATTTACTGTGTAAATTAAAATTTATTATTCTTTAAAATTATTAAATTTTCATGACTTTTTAACTCATCTCTAAACAAAATAAAATCATATAATTTCCAATATATATAAACAAATTAAAAGCAAATTATATATATTTTGAAATTTTTTATTTTATAATATTTATTTCCCACTTTTGAAACACGATACCCTATTTCCGAAATCGGGTATTGAGAACGGGAAATTCCAGTGCTTGTTAGGGTTATTTGCGGTATCCACGATTTATGAATCCCGATAATTGGAATATGGGAAATCAGATACTTAGGTTCTTGTTGAAATAATTTTCTTGCTTCCCACTTCCGATTCGCCATATTTCTGATCTCAAAAACTGAGACATTCTGACACGTGTAAGGTTAGCTGAAAAGGTGAACATACAATTTCAGGAATCTGAAATGTTGCAAAAGGGAAATCGGTGAATCGAAAATAATTGTTATTATTCAATATATAAACTTCATACAACATGCTGAAGAAAAATATAAACCCAATACAATTACAAAAAATTGTTTCTTAGAAATTTACTGTATAATTTAAAAATTATTATTCTTTAAAATGATTAAATTTTAAATGACTTTTTAACTCATTTCTCTAAATAAAATAAAATCATATAATTTCCAATATATATAAACAAATTAAAAACGCATTATATATATTATGATTATATTTATTTTATAATATTTATTTTCGATTTCCGAAACATGATATGCAATTTCTGAAATCAAGTTTCGAGAACCGAAAATTCAACTTTTTGTTAAGGTTATTTGAGCTATCCGCGATTTCCTATTCCTGATAATTCGGATATTGAAAACCGCATACTCAAGTTTTTGTGAAATAATTTGTTGGATTCCCGATTTTGATTCACGATATTTGACATATCGAAAACCGAGACATTGCGACACGTATAAGGTTAACTGAAAATAGTGAACATACAATTTTTGAAATCTGAAATGTCGATAATAAAAAATCGAAAAATCAAACACTTAATTTGTTTCTTCCCGATTTTCACTTTTCGCTTCAAATAAACAGAAAAATATTGAAAAATAACTGACTACTAACTAATTGTATAAGGACACTTAAACACAATGAGTAATGATTTCAAGATAGAACTATTTTAGGATATAACAAATAAAATAAAACAAACATTTAATTTGCAAACATGCAAATCAAGATTAATTCTTTCAACTTACTTTAGAGCAACTTAACAAATAAAATTGCAAAGAACAATATCCAAAGTGTTAAAAACACACAAATTGCAAGTACACAATAACACAATGTATATCTTTCTTTAAATAATATTACAAAGTTACGAGAAAAGAAAATATTCCCAAAATGTGGAAATACACAATCAAATAGTTTCTAGGTTTGTGCAAGGGCGGAACACCACTTGGAAAATAGCTCTATAATGTCATCGACTTCTTGAAAATGAGCATTCCTCAACTGAACTTCAGTCTTACAAATTTGGGAGGAAATATCCTCGTCTCTCATTTTCTTCCATTGTTTAATGAACACTTGTATCCAAACTATTGAAGCATGGGGATATTTAATCCATTTCTCAATTTCTTGCACCGTCAACTGACTGATTTGTTGGATCAACTCTTTCAAATCATCAAACTTATTTTTCACTTGTTCCAAATGAAGTTGGTGCGAAGGTGCCTCATTGATAAGATCCAAAATAGGAAAACTCAAATAGGTTAGAAAATTATTTGAAACTGGCCACCTTTGTTCACAAACCATTTTTCCTGCATTGATTAAACCTTCAACTAAATCGCAAATACCCTCCCATGTCTCAATGGCAACTTCATTTTTTTTGAGTTGTAACTTATCTGAGAATGGCAAGCCATCGGGTCTTTCCTTAATATGTTTTTTCCAACATGTTACTTTCTCTAAAGCAGTAGATGCTTTTCTTATCTGATCATGGTGATCCTCAACAGTTTCAGAATTCTTGCTAAAGTTGTCATACAACCTTTGCATCTCATCAAAACAAGTATACAAATCTATCAGAGCATGTTGGAACTCTTCGTGTACTTTACAGAGTACTTGTTTGAAATCCTCAAGTGTCAGATCCAGAAAAGACAAGGCTTTCGAGGCTAGATGAGCATATTTTAGCTGTTGATTGACAAGAGCAATTTGCTCTGCTTGTTTGCTGATTTAGAACATCTGCATTCTCAAGATGGTGCTTCAGTTCTTCAGCTTTGATCTTCCATTGTTGCACTCTATCTTCATGTTCTTGTTTCAACTAGCCAATTTCTTGTTCATGCCTCTTTTCTGCTTCTGCTAAGTCTTATTTCAACTTCTGCAATTCCTTCTCTTTTTCACCAAGAGCCAAACTTAATTGTGAAACTGAGTTAAAATTAGCTCCAATGAAAACTCCCATGGTAGTTGTTGTGTCCACTGCCCCTTGTTGAATATCACTTGTGTCTTCCTTCCAAATGACCTGACCAAGGGCAGACACATGTTTTCCTAAGCCTTGTCTAGATTTCTTGGCTCCCCTTTTAACCACAAATTTATCCTTTTTACTCCAATAATATTTTCCCATGGATACCACTACATCTTCTCCAAAATATGCTATCACTTCTGATGATGAATTGATCTGGTGGTGGATGGTAACCAAGGAATCATTTTGGCTTTGGTTTAAAGGAATGTCTATGCTGAGAGGGGAAATATCCATAGGAATTGAAGCAAAGGTAAAGGTGAGTGATGTAAAAGAATTAGACATAGGAAAATCTTCCTTTTGAAAAATATTCATAGAGACAAAAGGATCATCGTCCTAAAACAGTTGGGGAATTGGGGATGTAGGACAAGTATCAATAGGTGAATTAACTGAAAAAGTGGGCATGCTAATAGTAGCTCCCGTTATTGATGAAAAATTTACCTCAGAAAAAGAATGCTCGGAAGATGATGAACCTAACATAATGGGAAATCTTTGCATATTTGGCATGGATGACAGAACGGTAGTTATAACAGCCTCAAGGTCTTGTTCCACATTCATATCATCAATCTCAATCTGAGCTAAAGATAAAAAAGATTACCTTATGTGCATAAGCATATTGGACATGTGTCTTCTCTTTCTTGCCAATTGATATTGAAGGCATGATCTTTTCTTTTGTGGGTGCTTCTACCAGTTGAGCCTATTTAGAACCTGCTTCAATCTTCTGTATTTTGAGTTCTGCCCCTTTTTGCAGTGTATCTTCCATTGTGCTAATACAACAGCTGGATGAGCCTTCAAGGACATGTTTTCCTTTGTCCTTGGGTTGAGCAAGACGAGCAAAAATAGAACTTGTTGCATCTTCTCCCACTTCTTGTTTTGTCTTCTCCTTTTCAAGATCTTGTTTTATTTTTAGTTTATCTCCTCTTTCTCAAAGAATTCTTGTCTTGAGATCCTTTTGATACTGGTACAGATGGTACTTGGTCTCTGGATCAGTAATTTTAGTGATTTCCTCCTAAAAATTGGTATCTCCTCGGAACATGCAATCATCGGGATCATTTTCATAAACGTATTGAAATTTCATGTGCTCATGAGCAAAGAGATCATCCAAATATGCCACTAGGTCATGCATTCTTTTGAATTCCTCCCCCAAGTTCATAACAAAAATCTCCTTTCCCACCAAAGACGCATGAGAAGGACTCTGTTGTGTAAGGTTTCCAAGATTCATAGGAAATTTCAACCATCCCTTCTTCTTATGTTTGGTCAACTTGGGTAAAACCCCATCAATGACAGTATGATAGGAGAATTCTTGAAGCACCATTCAGTCTGGAACTATTCTAGGAAGAAAGTGGACTACAGTACTACCCCAAATCCTTATGTAAAAGAAATATTCTCCTATATACCAGTCTCCAAACATTGAAATCAGTTCCCTAGCACTTTCAGAGAATGCAGGAGCATCAGCTTTAAAAATATTTTAGTACATTGACCCGAGAAATATGTCACAAAGTTCATAAATGCGAGGTATGAAATTTTCGTCCCACATATCAACGCAATATATATGAACTGGTGGAGATTGGTAGGCCCAATTCCAATTTAGGTCCGAGAAAGAAGTGGACGCATAGAATGCATCCATTACGAACCCTGACATATAGAAAGATGGTTTACGGTTCTCGGGGGTTTTCTCATATTTTTCAATTTCCTTCCACAAATTAAACAATAGAATTTGCGCCCAGCTGAAGGAATGAACTGTAAGTAGGATATGGTTCTCCATAGGGACCCATTGCGCTTTGAATGAGGAACAATTCGGTAAACCATATAACCTACAAAACATATCCCAAAGAAAGTAAAAGGGTTATTTGAACCAATAAACTGGATATTCTGGAAGTGAAATGGGGATGTCAAGTGTTGGGTCTTCCAGCCAAGATTTCACCACTTCTTCGTAGTTGAATTTGGCATGGTTTTCATCAAACAAATTTGACGAGAGAAGATGCTTGGGGGTTGGCAAAGTATAAGCCCTAGCAAAGACATCTGGATGGAATGAAGCAATAATGACATTATGGATATCATGAAATATTCCTTGCTTAGGGTCTAGGTGGTCCAATGCCCACTGAACAAGGTCCGTGTAAGGCATAAATGGGGGTCTAGAAGCAAAACGATGGAGTTGAGAATTGCGTATCTACAGGTATGCAGGTTGGTCATGAGCAACACAGGAAAATTCATCATTGTAAAAAACAACATAAATTTTGGACCACTCTATATATGACGTCTTAGACACATAACCATTGGTTTCAATGAAAACACTGGCATTTGGATCTTTGTTTTTTTGCTCTTGAAGAGTTGTTTTAGATATGGTATTCTTGGTCATGGAAAATGCCTTCTCTGATTGAATTTTAGAAACCATGTTTGAAAACGACGTAAGTTCAAATTTACCAAAAAAAAACAATCAGAGGGTGAAAACTTTCAGGTGGAAACGCTCAGAAATTCACAACTCCGAGTGCTGTGAAACAGAGGATATGCACTATAAAAAAACCCTGAGCAGAGTGAAAAAGCTTGAGTAACAATGGTAAAAATTAATCCTAAATTTGAATCTAAAAAAAGACAACTCAAACGGCCAAAAACGAAAATCATAAATGGAAATTAATCCTAATTTTGTATGCATAAATGGAAATTGAAAAAAATTACTTTTCATTTTTTATTTGCGGAATTGCGAATTGGCAATCGAGAAACAAAATTTCAGCCGAAAAAAGAGTCATGTTTCCAGTTTCCAAGATTTGGAATATTAGAAATCGGAAATTGGGAAAGTAGAGCAACCCAGTTTCCAATACCCGATGTATCCAAAATCGGCAAAGAGACCTTCAATTTTACCTAAAGTGAAAGTTTTGATTTCTGATACTCAAAAATCGACAAAGTAGATACACAATAAATTGAAAGCAATCTCGGCGATATCCGATAAGCGAACAGTCAAAAATTGAAAATCAAGGAAACACCATACGATTTTAACAAAACCGAAATTTTCCATTTTCTGCAAATCAAATTTCCAAGTAAATATTCGACTAACACACTTGTGAATTTTTTGATTTCAACAATCCTAAAAGCAATATTGCTAACCTCTGCGATCCAAATATTATAAAACCCTTCGTACCCAAATGTCGGAAATCACAATTCGAGAAAGGACATTACCTTGTTGGAAATTAAAATATTTCATGATCCAAACATAAATAAACTTTGCAAACATCAAAAAAATGCATTTCCACTTCCCAATTTCGGAAATTAGAAATCGCAATCAAGAAACACAGCTTGGAAAACAAGTTAAAATTTATTCCAAAAGTCAGTAGATCTAACCATATTTAGTCATAAATGTCTTGATGTAAAATCTCAAATATAAGTATTATTAAAAAGTAGTTTCCAGTCTCCCAAGGTAAATCAGAAAGGTTCAGTTGCAGAAAGACACTTATTTTTATCCTCTCGAAGTTTCTTTGCACCTCTCGGTGCAAATGCTAGTTTTATTTTAATTCCTTTATGAGAATGATTACTTATTAATGTGAAATTTTTTATAAGTTATTTTTACGTGGTTATGATTTCTCATTCGCATATTTGGTAGAAAACTGTCTCCTTTCTTGTTTATTTTCTCCACTTACATATTCAACCTAGTAAATATTATTTATATTTTTAAGTTTATATATTTGGCATAGCTACTTTATGGCATATTCACATGTTATCATTTCATTTTACAATGATTGGTAGTAAGAAAAAAAATTATTAACAAAACAAATAGAACAATATAAATTAGTGATGAAATATTTTTTTAATGCTTGTAAATAAAAAAGACTAAGTAAAACCATCCATTAAGCTTTTATATATTTTTCTACTTTAATGTTTTTCCATTTTACAATTTTAAAAAAAAAAATTTCTTTGTATTGTGGAAGGAATTTGTGGCCTTTATGATAATTGATTTTTTTTTTGTTTAAAAATGACAATAGATATAAAGGTGGTACAGCACGAGGGCTTTCTGTAAACCTTAATGGAAATTTTGAATTATCATTTTCCTTAGAAATAAGTGTGTTCCAATGATGAAGCAAAAGCCTAAACTTTATACCTAGGTTCATAATTTATCAAAGAACTTTGTCTACAGTAAGTGATGATCTTTAGCGACTCTCTCTTAATCATCAAACAAGCTCAAAGGAAGACAATGAATGAAGGGTTAATTTAGAGGAGGATATTTGAAAGAGTAAAGTGAAATTTGCAAAGTATTAATGAGGTTCATTTCTTCCATATCTAACAACTTAATAAGTTTGATTCAAATCAATTTACAAATTTGGTTGTGTCATTTAACAAAGGCATCCTCATTAAAAATGGGGAACTCTACCATGCACCAATTGAGGTGGTTCCCCTAGTTACGAAATTATTAGAATTAAGTACGTATAAGGAGTCATAACCACTCTCAATATTGATATTAATGGAATGGATATAAAAATTGGATTTCTCTAGAAGAGTGAAGGATCATGAGTCTCTTCGACGTGAAATCACACAAGAGAGCCATAGCACTCACTCTTGCTTCTATCTTACTCTCTTCTCCTAACTTGGCTCCAAGCATGTCTTCTTTTCTAGTTTCAATGTTGCTTTCAATTATTGAGGTGCATTCAATTTTATGTAGTTGCTCCATGAGGTGAATGGCTATGGTAGTGAGGAGTGCTCAATATTACTTGCTAGTGCTTGGCCTTAGGGAACTTCTCTTTGGTGGTTGTCCATCTCAAAGCAAGTTAATCTTTTGGTCTCCTTTCTATCAGGTTTGAGGTTATAATGATGCTTGTTTGGGATTTTCCTATTACATTAGGTGAGTAGGCTTGAGGTGATGGGACTACTATAGTATTCTAATCTTGTTCTTGCTTCTTTTGGTTCTATCCCCGGGGTATTTGGGTGATTTCTTTTTTATTGTTTTCTAAGCATAGATTTTGTTTCACTTTTCTATTACTATGTCCCAATATCCCCATTTCCAGTGGACCTAGTTGGAGGTAATAAAATTAGGGAGATTAAGAAAAACATTTTGAGAATGCATTACCAACTTGATGGCATGAACCAGTCCATAGATTATCCTAGGAATCATGTGTTAAAAGTGGAATTCAAACAAGAAGAAATGGAGAAAAATATGAAGGAGCAAGGGGGGGATAAATCATCTTGCTAAGGAATCTGAGACGCACTGCAACTTAATTCTAGACCTTGCTCATAGATATCAGTCAACAATAAGTCACCTGGTTATCTCTTGAGTTTCAAAGCTCGTAGGAGAAGAAATTGTGCAACAAATTGCACTAGCAATTATAAAACAACCCTCACATTGAAGTGCTCAAGGAATTGATCATGACAACTAGTTTATGGAAGAAGACCTGAGTGGACATTGCTTTGGTTAATTTCTACATTTTCTTTTAATGTTTAAGTTACTTCCATATTTCTATTATACCAATATGTTAAGCAATATACAATATATTATATTATTGTGTCAACATTATATTATTATATTGTGGAAGAATTTTGATTTTGTTTAGTCTACTTATATTATTATATTATTGTGTCAACATTATATTATTATAATGTGGAAGAATTTTGATTTTTTTAGTCTACTTGAGATCTCAAAGTTGTATGTATTTTTGTGGATTTGTAACCTTTTGTAGGCTTTTTGTTATCCATTTTTATGTTAAAGAAAAAATATAACATATATAATTTATAAAAATTCTTAAACTTGTTTAAATGTCATATATAAACAATATATTAAATACAAAATTGTGTATTTGCATCTTCATCCATGTAACACTGTAAAGCAAATACATTTTAATACTCAAATTTTATATAATGATAGGAGTAATGAACTCAAATTTTTAAATGCCCCATGTAAACAATATATTAAGTACAAAATTGTGTATTTACATCTTCATCTAAATCACAATGTAAAGTAAATAACTTTTAATACTCAAATTTTAAGTAATGATAGGAATAATCCATTCCCATGGAGGAAGAAAACCATTTATTCAAAAACAAAAATCAATGAAGAAATAAATTCACATCTTATGTTATTAAGCATATTAATGCATTATGCATGATATAATTATTTGTCTAGTCAATGAAGACAAAAATTGCTAACCATTAATCAACTTGCAGGAGAGCAATGATTGATGCTGCAAGTTCATTGTTGACAGTTATATCTTAGTATCTTGAGATCTAACCGTCGGCAATGAACGTGCGTCATCAATCATAGCTCTGCGACAGGATGATTAGTTTTCACAAAAAAAGATCAATCTTAGATCATAAAGCATTCAATTATATGCATGAAACAATGTTTTGTACTGCTTCACTACCTTGGATGGAAAAGATGGAAAATCTAGAGTGCCTCCACTACCTTGGATGGAAAAGATAGGAAAATCCAGAGAGTTTCGTATAATATATTAAGTGCCTCCATATTGCTTCATATAAAATGATTCTGCATGGATGGAAAATTTATAAAAGATAAGTAGGAAATATCTACGCTCCAACAATTCTACAATGCAATGTGTCTTCTTGATTTTAGGTGCTAAATATTTCCATCACGTAGCATCCTAGATCCCTCAAACCAATATGCCCTCAATTTCTACTTTATCTTTGAGAAATATTGGTTCATTGGTAGTTGTGCATATTGCTTTCTCATTTTCCTATGTCTGGGTAGTACTGATGTATAGTCCATTAAAATGATTATTAATATCTTCAATCCTTGAAATTCACATGAATCAGGACAATCATTTTGCATCTTTATGTAGAAATGTAATAATTTAAATACATAGTATGCATTTCATTCCTTCCATACCTACAATTGTACAATTGTTTCTTCTTCACCACTATCTTTCTCCACTTCGTCACATCTACTTCTTCCCCTTTTTCTTTTCCTTTCGGTGTTCCTTTACACCTTCTAGGGAAATTTCTAGCTTACTTATCTCTATAATTTTATAGAATTTTTGTTAGCTTCAACGCAAGAACCACATCTCAAGCATATACTCATCTGTATTCCTTCATAATAAGCTATAGTGAATAATATTTGTTAAGCTAATTTAAATTTGATATTCTCTTAAAGTCGATATTCTGTTAAGGTAGAATTGTGACAAATTATTTTTTTCAGAGTGTTCCTCAGCTCCAACAGTCACACGTGGAAAAGGTCAAGAAATTGCATCACCAGAGCTCTATATACCACAATCAACATAAGGGAAAAATCAGGAGTAGTGTTGGAGCTCTGCAGGGATGGGGAAAGACTATACAACCTTAAAAGACATCAATAGATAGATAACTTGTCGGAGCTGCTCGAGCTCCTTATGGTCCACCAAATCTGTAATGTAAGCACACAAGTAATCGATTGGAGCTCCAATGCACAGCTACTCAAACTCCTACAAAGCCTCAAGCAGAGACTAAACATAATGCAATCGCATGGGAGATCCCACCCTTAATAATTTGCACCGACTATCCAACAATATTTTAGCGAAAATATGGCAAGAATTGTTGAAATGGTAGTTTCTAGTTGTTGGAATTGCATAATCGGGGCACTGGGGGTAATTGGTCAAAATTCTACAAGAGTTGTTGAGAAGGAAGTTTCAAGTTTTTGGAATTGCATAGTTGAGGTGCCCCTAATCAAGGGTGTTAAATCTATTTCTGCAATTTAAATTGTAATTTGAACCATAAAAATCACAATTTCAGATAAAAATCCCCTTGTTGGTTTCAGACAAATATCACCGAAAAAAACGCAAATCATTGAGTGCAAATAATTAAGGTTTTATCTTAATATGTTAAGTCATTAGCACAGAGATCCCATGAAGAACTTCAACTTCCAAAAATGCAGGAAATTGATATCACCATAAATAAGAAAAAATTAATGGAATAAAACATTAAATTTCTGCTTAGAATTCATTTGACATAAAAGTGGGCAGTTAAACTGTTTTTGAACAAAACCAGCCATGTCTTTCCACCTTAACCATCAATAACAAGATTGGATGGAAATCCTTGCAAGTACAAACCATCACACTACTTTAATGAAGATGACATTGAGCAATAATGCTCCATCAACGCTGTGGGGGTAGCTGGCAGGTAAAACCCCAGTCCATTTCCCAAGAATGAAGCCATCCCTCTTGATCCAATAGAAATTTAAATAAATAAAAATATACAAAATAAATTACAATGTTTAACTTTAGGTTGGAAAAAATTTAGTTATAATACAGACATATTATTATTTCCATGCAATTCATGTATTTTTTCAGTGAAAAATAACTATACTTAGATATTCTTTTGAAAATCAAAGCATGCAACATACATAGCTAGCGAGGTTGCAAATTCTATATGGCACTTTACATGGCATCAAAAGATAGCATGGAAGTGAATCTCAACGATCTAAACAAAACATGAAACATCATACAAGTTCAGGAGTATTGTCAACATGCTAAAACATAGCATTCCCTGAAGAAGGAAGGATGAAGTGTTAAATAGAAAAAAACAATGACGAGTAATGTGCAACTTTCACAACATAACTGCATATTATGCACCATACACAACATAATGTGCACCACAAACCAAGGCACCAATACTTCTCTTAAAAGAAGAAGTGCCAGATAATAGATACTTATGAAATGTCGATATCAATTTCTACTTACACATTAAGGCAGTTTCCAAGTGAGAAAGAGTAATATCTCACTCATGTGATCGGTTTACTAACAATTCGGAGCAGCTAGTCTACAAATAGACTACTCTTCCCATAACTGACTTGACTTTTCTTTTTTTCCTTTTTTCTTTTAATCTTTAAAATAAACTATCTTATAATTTTATTTTATTTTGTTTATTTTTTAATCTGTAAAATAAACTATCCCATAATTTTACTTTACTTACAAACCTATATTTTTTTAAAATCCTTAATCTAAAACTATCTAAGAAAGACGTGATAGTATGAAACACAATCCAACAAGCATATGAAATGACCTAATATGTTTGGAAGGAGATTATTTATTCTATATACCAAATCTTTAATAAGAAATAAAATAAAAAAGAAAATGGTTGAACCTCCTTATACCTAGGTCAATATAATGTGGCAATTATTATCTTAGGGAAAAGAAGTTTGAAAGCTAGCAAAATTTAGAATGAATTGGTTGAATTTTCATATATTTATGTATTTATACTCATAAAAACAATAGTTATATTTTTATGTTTTATTTTGTTTATGTTCTTTATAAGAAAAAGAATTTGTATGAGGTGTTTATTTTTATTTCTTTATATGTACTTAAATAATAGGCATGTATACTATATTCTCAAATAGAATAACTACATTTCATTTATAATAATTTTTTCCATAAATAAGAATTAATTAATTTAGTGTAACATCTCGCATCTCTAATTCGTATTCACAAAAGAATAATTTTCATCCTTAATTTCAAACTATACATAAGTTTAAGTCTAAAAGAATAAATTTCATCCTTAATTTCAAAGTATACAAATTTTACAGTCTTCTGCTCACTTTTATTTTACTATACTAAGGTATAGTAACATATTAGTGTTTTCCCAAGTGAGATCGACTCTCTAATTTTGACAATTTATATATTCGGTTTACTGTCGATTCGGAGCAGTTGGTCCGTCGATGCTTAGAACCACAACCACCCTCTAATTGTCACGCTTCCCCCCTCACCTTCCTACATTGAAGCTTTCCCCAACTTTATAAACTCTTGTCTTGTGGGATTAATGAAGAAAGGGGTTCAAACCCTTCTAGTGGGATTAATGAAGAAAGGGGTTCGAGCCCTTCTACTGAGGAAGCAACTAATGGTTGAGTGAGTTGTGGACAAGTGACCACTTATAATTGTGGGCCCGTTTACGTGATCAATTTCACTTATAACTGTGGGACCCCCCTTTACGTGATCAATTGAGTTTTGGATGGAGTAAGCTATCTACCAGACCATTTTCATTGGGGCCCACTGATGCCATGTAATGGATAGCTTACTCAGTTACCTTGTTACGGAGAGAAATTCCTATGGCTTGGGGTACCACAACAGCCAACTTGACTCCAGAAATTAATCATTTCCTATATGCAAGAGAAACCAAATATCTAACACTAAAGGATCTCAATTCGCACCTTATTCTGGACAGTTGATGTAGATCCCCGTTGAGCTTTCCAACTCCAACTTGTATTGATAAATTGCTATCTCAACACTCAGCAAACAAGACAAGCATGCTATATATAATTGTGTTAGACCTACTCTAGCATATATAATCAATAACATATAAGCATTTAAAAGCATCCATGGATCAAATACTCATTTAAATACACATTATTGGACAGGAAAAGATATTTCTACTGATATAAAACAGAGATTACAATAGTGACAACCTCTGTCGGCACGTCTGAGAATAGGAGAAACTGAGTCCCCCACTTGGGCCTCCACCACTTCAATCCTCCATCTCTCGATAGCAATCTCGCAAGCAAAAGGCAAGCTTGGGAAGAACACAAAGTGCTATAAGGGACAAAGGGATGCAGATTCAAGTATAAGCTCCAGCGACAATGGACTATAGTTTTCTTGCTCTTCAATTCCTCTCCTCTTCAATGTATCCAAAGGGTTCCTTATATAGCTCTTCAATGGGGTAATGAAAGGTCGAATTCGAGCGATCTCAAGGCATATGGAAGGTCAAGAGACAAGTGACTCAGATCCACATCAAGGAAAACTCCAAAATCATTTTTCCTTTTGCACACATCCCGATGTATGCGGTTTTAAGGGTCAAACCCGCGTATATACGCGAGAAAGGGATTAAAAGTCGCGTATGGAAATTATTGCATGTTTTTAGGGATGATCTTGGAAACATCAAAGGTAAAAAAATGGTCCATGGGGTCTAAGGAGTTTGCAGAGGGACATGGAAGGCCATAAAAGTGTGATTCACCATGTGTGATAAAATCAACTATAACAAATGCCCCCTAATGTGTGAGGTCAGAGGGATCATACGATGGCCGAAATACATTATAAGTCCATCCCATAAGTGGAGTGATGAAGAACCCAGTGGAAGAACTAGCCATCCAATCAGTACAATACAATGATCAAACTCTGCACATAGCTGCAAGTAGATGTAGCAATCCTAGATACATAAGAGTACAATGGCCATGAATAGGCATGATACAAAATATGGCATGTCTGGTCATCGCCACGTACAATATAAATAGCTCAGAATCTCCATGATGAAGATATACAAAGGATCATGATCTCCATGAAGGCTGAAGATATATAGTGGATCAAGATCTCCATAATGGCTAGAAATATCTGACATATACTGGAATCAAGTCACGAGAGCTGAAATCTCATGAACACTGGCACGATCAAGGAGGTAGCATATATGAGATGCCACCAATCTGTAAGGTCTTCTACACAAACCGCTATGAGTACATGTCCTACTATGTGAATAGAGGTGTCGAGGTCGAACATAGCAGTCCATCATCTGATTACCGGCCATTGATGTATACAGTTAACAAACACGAGATCACCCACCGATAATGATAATAGGAATCAAGGTACTAGAGTGCAAACTAAAAAGTGTGAATAAATGTGTTGAAGTCAAACACTTGAGAGAATCCATCGATCAAGGGACATTGATATATTCCCAAAAAATTGTTGATGGCGAGAGAACCTGCCACTGATGACTGCAATTCTCAAGGCACTCAAAAATGACTCTAGATTCCTATCCCAGAATAAATGATCTGAAGTCAATGGGATGAAATCTACTGGAAGGAGGGAATTAAGGAATCCCCCATCATCCAACACGAGGTACTCAGCAAAGTTTTATAATATGGAAGGACTCGATCATAAGGTGCACGAACCAGTAATTGTACCGGGAATGGTCGACATGCAAAGTCAAGATAACTGAGGAATGGCCAACTCAGGTTTCAACTTCCTTCGAACAAGAGCATAAAGATGAATGGTGACTAATTGTAGGCAGCACAGACTCAATATACAAAATTGGGATATCTCTGCGACACAGGAGGCATTGACAGAGGCTCCATAGGGACTGGAAGCTTAACTAGTCGATGGAGATAAACTCAGAGAAATGAGTACAGCTCCTAAATTCAAACTATTAACCCAACTAACGAATGTGATATACAGTGCTCTGTTTGAAGGCAACACGACTCGACTGCTGCCACGGATAACATCTTTTCTTGTCCGGCTTTTTGGTTTTTTAATTTTTTTTTGGACTTTTTCAAATATTTGAAAAGCTTGAAAAAGAATAAAATCGCTTTAAAGTTACAAACTAGGAGGAGACGAGTGTCAAATGGGAAAACAAACTAGTTCCAAGTAGCAGAACATACCTATGCTCTATGCAAGGACACATGTGTAGGATAGCGACACTTGGGGGAAAGTCCCCTCCTGGTAAAAATAGGTAATCAAGCTGCAAAGGATATATAAAATGGCTCTACGTGGCTAGACATGAGACAAGTTCTGGTTATATGGTTGATACTCGAAGTCAGAGAAGCCAGCATAAGGCTCAATGAGGCAGGCAAAGCTCATGAAATTGCAATTACAACTTGACATAAGGGAGTCCTGGGGAAACAGGTCAGCAAAAGATCAAGAGGAGTATGAGGCTCTTGCGAAATGTCATGGCAATACTATACAATGGACACCCATACCCAAAAGGACAAAGTGTCAGCATGGGTGCCAAATGAAAACAAGGAGCTAACTAGGGCACCCATGTAAGGTCAAACTCTACAATTCACATCATGTCACTTCTAAAACAGTAAGAAGGTTTCGTGACAGGATAGAATGGGTTCATACCTAAGGTTATAATGAAATGGTCACAAGGTCATGCAAAATGAAAACAGAGGTGAAATCTAACCTATATGCCAGTTTAAACATCATACCTGAAATCGGCACGAACGAGTCAAAACAATGGTCGAAACGGCACTCAAAACGGTCTCCTACATCATCATATTAGTCAAAAACGGTCCAAAAGGGTCAGAAACGGTCCAAAACTATAGAAAGGGGGTAAAAATTTGAAAAAATTCTATAAATAGTAAAAAATTCAAAACATTATATATCATTTGAAATTTTTACCCAATTGAGCTCAGAACTTCAAACGCGAATTCCAAGAGTTTCAACCGCCGGAATCCGACACCGTTTTTTCCAGGTAACTTCCCATTCCCCGCTCTTTCATTTGCATGTAAATTTTTTTAATTTCAATGGTCAAAATTGATTTCTAGGCCAATCTAAGATATGCGCCTTGGCCCACGTGGAAATCGAGGATTTTTCCGCATATAGGGCTGGCTATACACGGAAAAATGGCTCAAAGTCGCGTACATACGCGCCTATTTTGCAAACAATCGCGTATGCGACCGCGTTTAATTTTTTCTAAGACATGTAATGACCAAAGCTTAAATTAAATGTGCAGGATGGTTCTAGAAAGGGAACGAGAGCATGGGGATGTAGAAGAAGCAGTACGGGGAAATCTAATGGCTCAACAAGCTCTTCGTGCATGCGGGCTTTACAAGTTTTGGTGTCTTGGGGGCTTAAGGGCCAAACCAAGACTGCTACAGATGCTAGTAGACTACTGGGATCCTGACTCAAAGTATTTCCAGATCAACGGGATGTCCCTCACTATAGAGGTGTAGGACATATACTTCATTACAGGATTGACCCGATAGGGGGAAGTGGTAAACCTACGTTCTCGCGGGTCCGGAGGTGGCCTCACCATAGATGAGTATATCGTTGTATACTATTATCTGGACACAGAGAAGGTTGGGAGTCAGATCCCAACAAACTCCATTAAGGTACTGGGCCTGAAGGCCATACTACTGACACTCGACAGGATAGCAGGGCTAGCCTCACTCCACCAGGCCTCGCGGCCCTTGATGTTCTATGCAATGGAGTGCATGAGACCCACAGTTTACGATTGGAGTACTGCGCTATTGAGTAACATGAAGCAACGGCTCAGCGACTGCAAGATGGGAAGGGTACGAAACTTCGATTTCAGTAGTATATTGAGCACGTACTTCTTTGAGCATGTTTCGGGACTCAACCCTAGAGTTGATGTTCCTCTTCATGGGGTTCAATATCCGGCCCAACGACGTTGGGCAGATGCGATGCGCAGACTGGGTAGAGGCAGGGTGTCCAACCCCTATTGAGCTGACTTCTTTCCATGGTGGTGGCAGCAAATAGTTGCCATTGATGATTACCCCTATGTGGGGATATATTTTCGAGGAGATCCTGACATGCCCCTACCACCAGGATCAGCATACAGTGACATTGGTAACGAATCCCAACCCTCTTTTTAAGCTTTTTTTTATGTATTAATTTTTTTTTATGTTTTTTGATATATAGACTCAAAAGACATGTTTTTGCGTGACAACACATAGTGGCATCCTATCATATGTATAGGACCACGAAGGCCTGACGGTTTCCCTTGTCATAGATGGAGGGGAAGAGGATATGACATCATGGGTGTGGATGCGGAGCGGACGCTCTAAAGCATCCACACAAACTTTGTGTGGATGACACATAGGGTACCCATGGCGTAGGTCGAGGACCTGCCTGAGGCCATGCAGCGTCAGGTGGTGGGTGTACCATGACCATGGGTGCAGTTGTTTCAATGGTTGGCTAGAGCCGTGGTGACTTTCCATGATCAGAACCCCCCTCTTCCTCCCCAAGCTTAGATACCTGGGAGTGATACATTTTTGTACTACCGTGTATTTATATTTTGGTGGCCTGAAAGCCCCATTTTTGTATTATGACACTTATGTATTATCACATTTTGGATGTTTAATGAAAATTTTTTTATGATGATTGATTTATTTATTTACATGTGTAAAAATGTATGTATGTGATCAGATTATTGTCTATGAAACAAATTCCAATCTAACACATAGTTATCATATGAGTCAGCAACTTGATTATAAATTCTTGGAACATGTATGTATGTTATGTTGTCAAATTGTCGTTCTAACAATCTCACAAGTAAGAATCTTGATAATAAAGTTGGATCCCTAACATGATACAAGCCATTAAGCTGTGACACTACTAACTGCAAATTAAGACGTACCTCAAGAGAGAGAATACCATGTGAAATGGCATCCTGTAGAAGCTCGATAACGACACTATATTCAACAACATTGTTTGAAGAGGGTTGTAAACATACGCCTCCTGAAGACAATACCTGACCCATAGGAGTATAAATCACCCAAGAAGCAGAGGCTAAGTGTTGAGTGTGATGGCTAGCACCATCAGCCAATCCTATGAAGGTGGAAGACTCCATTGACATCTACCCTAAGAAATGAAAGCTAATCACAAACTCGATCAGCATAAGAAAAACCTAACTATGCAAAATACTATACAATAATATACAATAGTCATCCCTGGCTGAGAATCATGCATATTACTTTTTAAGATAGAGCCCATTTCTAGGCTCCGCCAAGGCCGTCCCCTCATAATCTACTAGCTCATATGCACCCTTCTCTAACACACGTTTGACAACGTAAGGACCATGCCACATGGGATTAAACTTTCCTGCCCACAAGGGTTCTTTAGCTTGATCCCACAAAAGGACCAAATCTCCTTCACTAAACCTCCTCGGACGGACAGATTTATCATACTGGACCTTAACATGACGCTTATTCACTTCTAGAGCCACCAAGGCATCTCGGCGCTACTCATCAAGCTGCTCTAAGTGGACAAAACATTCCTCCAATGCGGAAGTGTCTGGTAAGAGCTCTATGGCTAGCTTCAATGAAGGGATTTTGCATTCAACCGACAAGACAAAATCCACTCCATGTACAAGCTGATATGGAGAAAAACCGATGGCAGTCTTAACCACGGTCCTATAAGCCCACAAAGAAGGATATAACATGATATGCCAATTGGTCTTGCTTTGTGCGATGGATCATTGGAGAATGGACTTAAGTGATTTGTTCGTTGCTTCAACCTGTCCATTCACCTGAGGGTAATAAGAAGAGGAATGCTCCTACTTATACCCTAATTTCGAGGCCAACTCTTCCATCATCTGATTTTGAAAGTGCCTACCATGGTCAGTGACAAGCTCCTTCGGAATACCAAACTGAGTAATGATCTGGTTGAATATGAAATGTGCGGCTGTCTCACCATTGGATTTAACTGTGGGCATAGCCTCAGCACATTTTGTGAAATAGTCAACAGCCACGATAATATGATGATGCTCCCCAGCTGAAGCTGGGTTGCAATCCATGAAATCAATCCCCCACTTAGTGAAGGGACTGGCGGTGATAATTGGATGTAATAGGGCAGGACGTGAGTGCATATTGCGTGTAAACACCTGGCAAGGTGGCACTTCTTGACCGCATTGACACAATATTTAAAGATTGACGGCCAGAAACAACTTGCTCTCAAGATTTTTTGGGCTGTAGAAAGCCCAGATAAATGACCACCATATGCCCCTCCGTGGCAATCATTCAGCACAAGCTCAGCCTCTGGCATGAGTTAAACAACGACATAAAATGAAATCTACCCCACGGCGGTACAATGTGTTATCCACTATAAGGTAGTTCTTGGATATGTGATGTAACCGTCATCGTTCATCCCGTGAAAGGTGAGTAGGGACCTTCAATGTTTGTAAATATATGGTGATATCCCCATACCATGGATCCAAAGTTGAGATCAAGAAAATGTGCTCATCGACAAACGTATATTCACAAATTTCCTCCTTCTCCTCGCTTGGGAAATCTGATATAAGCTCCGCAAAAATCAACGATTTTTTTTATTTTGCCGAAACAAACTCGAGATCGAATTCTTGCAAGATGACAATCCACTTATTATACTTTCCCCCTATCATCCTTCTAGTGAGGATGAACTAAAATGGATTGACATGGCATACCACCAGGGTCTAGTTGAGGAGAATATAGTGTCTCAATCTTTGAACCGAATGAACGGTAGCTAAGGCAAGTTTCTCCACATGGGAATAATGGATCTCCGTATCTATCAGGTTTTGACTCAAATAATATATGACATGCTCCTGGAGCTCCTCATCGACCTGAACCAAAACCATACCATTCGTCTCCATGGACGCAGCCACATAAAGTAAAAAGTCACGGCTATGGTCAGGTGGACTAATCACCGGGGCTGATGCTAAGGCTCGCTTAAGCGCATCAAAGGACTCCTGGGCTCGCTCATCCCAGCAAAAGGTAGTGTCCTTCTTCAAAATACGCATAAAGCCTCTAGTCAAATTGGCAAAGTTGATGATGAATCTCTGCAAGAAATTTGCCATGCCTTGCAAACATTGAACATGTCTAATGTTTCTCGGGGGAGACAATTGAAGTATTGACTCAACCTTTAAAGGGTCTACTCTTATACCCTCCTTGGAGACAATGAACCCTAACAAGCGACCAAACTTCATGCGAAAGATGCACTTATGAGGATTTAACCTAACCAAGTAATGGCGGCACCTTTCGAACACTAATCTCAAATGGTAGGAATGACACATTCTCATACGAGAATGAGCAGCAAGGTCATACAAAAAGACTTCAATAATCGATTTGAGATCATGGAATATCAAGGTCATATCCCATTGAAATGTGGCTCTGATGTTTTTAAGGCCGAAAGGCATTTTTCTATATGCAAACGTACCCCAAGGACAAATAAATGCAGTCTTATGTTGGTCCTCGGGTTTGATCTGTATTTGATTGTATCCAGAAAAGCCGTCCATAAAGGAAAATGCCTCACTTCCCGCACACTCATCCAAAATTTGATCAATAAATGGTGTGGCAAAATTATCCTTAGGACAGGCACAATTCAAGTCACGAAAATCAGTGCATATATGGATCACTCTCTGTTTTGTATCCACCATAACGGGGTTTGAAACCCACTCCGTTAAGGGAACGGGATAGATAAAACTGGCATTCAACAAATTTTCTATCTCAGCCTTAATCGCGGGTGCTTTTCTAGGATTCACTGCACGCAAGCGTTGTCGAACAGGCTTAGTGTTGGGATAAGTTTTAATTTCGTGTTCAACAATGCGAGGGTCGATACCTGGCATTTCCTCATATGACCAAGCAAATACGTCACGAAACTCTTTGAACAGCTTGGTATACTCTTGAATCTTAGCATGGGAACATTCTGCCCCAATATAAACATTTTCAATCTTGCCAAGATTGCGAGAGATATTGATAGGAATGGTAGGAGATATATTCGCCATGTTTCCATCAACCATCGGACCAGGGGAGCTCAATGGAACCACGAGACTACCAATTCTCTCACTGAGAATCTCCCTAAAGTCTTCACACTCTAAACGGTCAAGAATGGGAAGAAAATAAGATCTATGATGCAACTCTTCCCACGGTGGCTCAACTCCATACATGGCCTCAATAATAGCTTCATCTAATGCAAAACACTATCAAGGCAGTCATGTGCGTGAGAAGACTCAACTGCCCATGCAGGAAGCACATATGGGTCCTCCTCCTCCGTCCGTGAAGAGGAAGGACTAATCTCTGCAATACATTCAAGATTCGCTTGATATGATATCATTGCTACAGGAAACGACATGTCCATTTCGATAGGCTTACACGAAGGACTCGGTGTAGGAAGAATCCAAGGATCTTCCATATGGGTAGTGCGAAAATACATCGATCTCAATGAAGACAAAGCCCCACTGGAACTAGACCCAATCATAAGAACAAGTGCAGGACAACTAAAGCTTCCCATAAGGGATGGATACATGCCCACACCCACACTCCCAGTTGCCGGCTGAGAGTGCTCAACAAACAGGATAGAAGCTCCTGAAGATGCAGTAACACGCGGATTCTTGAATGACGTTTGATCAATTGTAACTATCTTCCCATTAAACGGAAAGCATACAACTCGAAATAGAGAAGAAGATACGGCTTGCATACTATACATCCAATTCATACCCAGTAACAGATTGTATTCAAGGGGCGCATCAACCACCTCAACCTCGATCGCAACGGTCTTCCCTCCCAAATAGACCTTAAGAGAAGGAATAATTTCGTGTGGCCGAAACGATCTACCATCAAAAGCAGTCAACATGGTAGCAGATTTAGACAACTTGGGGGAACCCAAACCCTTCCAACACGCCAAAGACATCACAGAAGCAGTAGCACCTTCATCAATCATAGTGCGTTTGATGGTCATGTTAATACATTCTACATGAATCAAGAGAGACACACAGTAAGGCAAGTGAGGCTGTAGTCCCGCGTTTTCAAATTTGATGATGGAGGAAGAGTTATCATTGTTAACACCAAGAGCAGAAAGCAAAGCCTTCCTTCAGGCTTTAATTTGCATGGTGTTGCAGAATCGATTTGCATGCTGCTATAAAATTGTTTTTAATAAGCGCTGTAGAATTGTTTTTATAGTGCTGCAAAAAGTGAGTTTGCATACTGGCGTAGAATTAAATTTGTGCTGCAGAAGTGTATGAAGACCTTCATAGTGCACATATTTTCTTGAAATGCATAGTGTATATGCAAGACTACCTACATTGGAGATTGTTGTGTTGCTACAGCCTGTTGAAGATCTACTTGAAGACCGATACTGAGACTGCTATATTGCATTGTGATACTGAGACTGATATATTACTACTGACTGATATATTTTTTATTGAAGAAGCCTGTGTACGCTATAAACTTGCATTGTATTCACCTTGGCAGAGACTGTAGACCTGCAAGGTTATTTTTTTCATTTCTCTTTGTCATATCAAGTTTATTATTGTAAATTACACTAACGGTTGTAAAGATGCACTCTTTGGCATCTAGTATTGGTGCTGCCCCAGCTGGCAAAGACCAATCCAAAGACCCTTCCAAGGGAGATTGCAGCAAGAGAGGATGAGGAAGAATAAATTTCAGAGGCAGAGGGGGCAGAAGCAAAAGATCAGATTTGTAGTGCAAGCATTGCGGAAAGACTGGGCACACATCAGATCAGTGTTGGGCTTCATGGGACTCCATCAAAGACAAGCATAACCAGAAGAAAGATGACCAAGATGCTAGTAAATCTTCTGATTCTTGTATTGTTGCACACTGTAATATTGGATTTAATGAAATGACTTCTATTTCATCTTACAAAGATTGTTGGCTGCTTGATACTGGTGCAACATCACACATGACATTCAGAAAATATTGTTTTGAAGAACTTAATGAATCAATAGATGGCATAGTTTACTTTGTAGATAAGTCAAGTATTAAACCAAAGGGAATGGGCACCATTCGACTGAAGATGTCTGGATTCCCTGATTTCTTGTTGAAGAATGTTCTCTATATTCCAGAGTTGCAGAGAAGCCTGCTGTCCTTGGTGGAGATTCGACAGCAAGGCCATTCCATCCACATGTTTGATGGAATCGTTGAAATATGAAAGTCCTCTGACAACCAAGTCATCATGACTGGATACGAAGATGGAAAGCTGCGGAAGCTCAAGGGTTCATCCGTAAGATTTCAGAACTATGCCTACCTCTCTCAGCATGGAGAAGGTAATATGTCATCTAGCTCATTGTGGCATGCAAGATTTGGTCATCTAAATTATAACAGTCTTAATTTGTT
>LPNX010093883.1:80456-136292 GCA_001517045.1 Pseudotsuga menziesii | reverse complement strand
AAATGACAGATATGGGACATCTCCACTATTACTTAGGAATTGAATTCACTCAACATCCTAAGTACATATTCCTATCTCAGAAAAAATATGTTGGAGAACAACTAAACAAATTTTCCATGACAGAATGCAATCCTATATCTACTCCAATGGAACAGAAAATGAAGCTCACATCAAGCGAAGGAAAAGAATTTGAAGACGCGACCAAGTATCGACAACTTGTAGGAAGTCTTATCTACCTTACAACAACTAGACCAAATATTTCTTATGTTGTTGGCATACTTTCAAGGTTCACGCATAAACCTTGTGAAGGACACTGGTCAGCTGCAAAGAGGGTTCTAAGATACTTGAAGGGGACTCAAGACGTTGGACTCAAGTACTCTAAAGTGGATGACTTCAAACTTATTGGGTACTCAGACTCACACTTTGATGGCGATAAGGAGACAAGAGTATCAACTTCTGGATACACTATGAGTCTTGGATCAGTAGCTGTTTCATGGAGATCACGCAAACAGTCAGTTCCAGCAGATTCAACAACAGAAGCAGAATATGTGGCTGCAACTGAAGCAACGAAAGAAATAGTATGGCTCAGGAAGATACTTGAAGATCTATAAGAAAAACAAGAGAACTCCACTCCATTGTTGGTCGACAATACTTCTGCAATCAAGCTGGCTAAGAATCCTAGATTCCATGATCGAACCAAACACATCAACACAAAGTATCATTTGATTCGACATCATGTAGAGGCCAAGAGAGTCCATCTTCGACATTGTTCCACAAATGATCAAGTTGCAGACATCTTCACCAAAGCGCTTGGACGAGAAAAGTTTGAAAGATTCAGAAACATGCTCGGACTTACGAACACCCCTTCGGATTAAGAGGGGGATTGTTAGAATATAATCCATAGGGATTATATACTTTGTAAATAAATAAATAAAACTGATGTAGGAAGTTGAAAAGGCTAGGCGGGAGGTGAAACTCAACCATCTTGTAAATTGTATAAATATTTGCATTTGGCTATGTAATACAATCAAATCGGGATTTATTACCAACAGCGAAGGACAAATCTGAAGCACATCAAGTGCAGACATTACACAAGGAGTGTGGCCCAAATCCTCGACAACTGAATAATTATGGGTGGCTCAAGCATTAGGATTGTGCCCCGAACGCTTAAGGACCCCCTTAGGAATGCGAGGTGCAACTTCAGGTTTATCCACAAGGTTTTCAATACACAAAGGACTCCCGGGTGGAGCAGGTTCCTTTCCAAGGTCAGGTTGTGACGAACCATAGTCCTTCACATGAGTCACAACCTTAGTAGCATGCACCATATTAATGCAACCATGACCACTACTAGCTTCCGACGGATCTTGATCTCCACCAAACTAATCATGGGTCCTTGAGTTCATGTTTTGATTATGGGGTAAAGGGTTGGTCAGCACAACTGGGCCCTGTGCTATGAACCTCGAGGATTCTTCTATACGAGGGCACAAGTGAGTGAGGTGGTCATCCTTACACAATTTGCAAGGAAACTTAACCTTACCTTTAGACTGCTTGTCCCCCCCAGCATTGCGGGCATTCTTATCATTAGAATTGGCATTTTCATTCCTATTCCCACCATTACAATTGTTTTTACCCTTCTTCTTATTCCTTCCCGGTTGTTGGTTACCCTTCCAGCCCGACGATTGCACCGAAAGCACATTCGCCGTTTGGGTGGGTTGAGACAAAGCCGTGGATTGTCCCAAGGTATATTGGTTGATAGACAATTGACTCACCTATTTCACAACCGAATCCGTAGGTTTGGTACTCGTACAACCAACAATGCCATCGGCATGTGGTCCAGGTTTGAGCTTCGGGTCAAAAGTAGAATGCGAAGCATTAGGGATGATCTCATATAACAAACCAGATTGAGCATAAATCAAATCTAATTCTTGCACCCTAAAAATGGCTTGTTCCTCGTTTTGAACCCCAGATTTAGAAACATCCTTCGCTATATAAGGAAGTAACGATTTAAGGAACCATTTGAGCAAAAACTTCGGCGGTATGAAGGCCTTAATTAATCCATTCCATCTACGCCACTCTTGGATATGGTCCGAGATATGTGTGGCTTTGTCTTACCAAAATGTTGACAAGAGTTCCGTACCAACGTCGTAACGCACTGGTAGCTGGAAGTGGTTGAGAAAATTCATAGCTAGGTCATCGACCAAAACGAATGCCCCCCTAGGTAACTCTATGTACCATTTCGCTGCAGGCCTAGTGAGGGTGCGTTGAAATAGCCTTAAACGAATCGAATCTTCATGTAAGGAATTAGAAGAGCACCAAAGGTGAAATGTAGTAACATGTTCACTAGGATCTTCTCCTAGTTTTCCCTCGAATTTGGGAATGTCCAAGGGAATCTTGGTAGGGATAGCCGGCCAAGCCGGGTCATAAGATACCGAATTGTTCGTTAGTCTCGACAAGTCAGGAAAATTTAACGTTGCGAGGAAAGGAAGCCTAGGTTGAGCAGGTCGATGCCACACTCCCTGATCATTTTGGTTCACATAAGACTGATTACTGTAACCACCATGGCCATGGCCATTTTTCCCTCCTCCAGTTTGACCCATGTAGGGTGGCATGGAAGCACCATAATGTGGTGTACCTTGACTATTTGGAGCTACAAAGCCATAATTTAGGGAGTAAGCGGGTTGTTGATACCCGTACCCATAAGGTGACTAACTCTGTGCATACTGCAGTCCATAATATTTTCCATGAGAAGCTCCATAAGATGTCCCATGGGGTGTCCCATGAGAGACTCCGTAAGTAGGAATATGAGGAATTCCCTGCGATAGACCATAGGACATTCTAGAAGTAGGAATGTGACCTCCCGAGACAACAGGAGGTACTTGACTCTGAGACACAACTATGCGAGTAGCAGCAGTACGAACATGACTAGTAGCCACATTTTGGCCCGAAGGACCACGTGAATGAGGGAGAGGAATATCATTCAAATAACTAGGGATAGAGGATGAAGGGATATGTGAAGTGATGTAAGTGGTGTTCCCTATAGTCACTTGTCTTGGTTCTGGTATCCTAATATGACTACTAACACTAGGTCTAGGACGAACGTGTGATGTAGCCTCCACCGCCGAGATGGAGGGTGCAATGTGACTCATGTTCCCAAATATCTCCACATGGAAAGGAATAGGAGTGCCCCTAGGTGTAGTGTTAGGTTCAAACTCTGACTCGGCATGGTGTGTCGAATCATGTGCAGGGATACCAGACATGCCATAACTAAAATAACTAGTGCTTGCAGGTTCATGATGAGTCTCGTCGCCTGGCATCCAATACCGATGACCTGTGAATGAGAGATCATACCTAGAGTGTGCAGGTATATCAGTTGAAGGATTGTACCTAGAGTGTGTAGGTATATCAGGTGAAGGATCATATACAGGAGTGGGATCTTCTTCCCCAACCTCATGAGGTGGAGAATACAACTCAGGAATTTCATCTTCATGATCTCCCATCGTGTGTGAATCAATGTGAGACGTAGTCCGCCTGGACTGTCTGTTTCTCTCTCCCAAAGGAGGAGGAGATGTAGAAGGCAGAAGTCCTGCTAAATGACGATAATGACGAAGTGTTGCACCCAAATCCACAATGACTCAAAAAATGAAAAAGACTCTTCTAATTACACAAACCCTAAGCAAGCTACTGTGCACAGAGCATACACCTATATAATCTAAAGCCAATCACAAGCAAACAAGGGTAGGATGTGTGAGCTCTCGAATGAAGCAGGTATGTCTCACCTAGGAGAGGCTTGAGACTCCCATACATAACAAGCGGAGGTTCATAACCAATTATTGTGGACCTCATCTTCAACGCATATAGCGACTGTGCTGTCCGACCCCAACCTAGCCAGGACATCTGCAGAATAACCCCTGTGAAGTACCCCCTAGATAACCTAGGTAAGGCAACTAAGGTCACCTCATTATAATCAATGCTCAGGCGGACAGTCGCAGGTGGGATTGACCATATGGACAGGGTATCAAAGCCCGAAACTCTCGAAAGAGCCCCCATATACGAATACAATCTTGGAAATATCTCCGGTGCTACTCAATTATGACTAGGGGTCATCCCAATCAATAACCGCTCACACTGCCTCATGCTTAACTCCCTTGTAAGAGGAGGATCCTGAGAAAAACTAATTATACCAAGGAATTTCACACTCTCACCTGGACAGACACATACATGTTGTTGTTTAGTGGTCTTGGAGAATTTACTTACAATGAACTATTCCAATACCCTAAAACCTAATCTTGTTGGTGTACCCTATTAAATAAAATAGTGTAATCAATTTTAATTAAGCGTTGATTTTATTGGATTTATTACTCAAAAAAGGTAGATGATTGTGCAACCAATGGTGTTATGACGCAAACATGAAGTAAAATGCACACCTAACAATCAATGCAAATGCATTGTGTCAAATGAAAAACAGGGCATGTTACTACGTGAAATGCAAAATTTTCTTCAAATGACAAATGCAACCATTCCTATATGAAAGCCTAACTAGTACTTCTCTAAGCAAACCTAGTGCAAGTACCATACAAAATGCAAAAAGCAATGATGCATCATGATGTAAAAGAAGCAAATTATTTTTGGATTTTTTGAATAAAAATGAGATAATAAAGCAAAAGAATGACTCTACCATCCCCAGACTCTGCAAGCACTATCAAATAGCACCCATGCAAAGCACTAATGTAAAAGAGACCTAATGCACTAATCCCAAAACAAAAAATAAAAAATGCAATGACAAGATCATTCTTAAAAAAAATTTACTCTAAAAAGTGTCTCTGGTCAGAAACAGAGGTGTATACAGCCTCTAGAAGCATCAAAGGAGACTCAGCAATCATCAAAACTCACCCAACAACACTCAATCTTCCTCTAAAAGGAAAAACTCGGGGCATACATGACTGTGTGCAGAAAGCCCGTGTATATACGCGGATATCTCAGTCAAAACCGCGTGTACACGTGACTATGAGGCAAAAACTCGCGTATAAGAAGAAAAAGAGATAAAAATGAAGGAAAACAGATAAGCTGAGACAAAATTCACACCTATCAAACACTACCAGGAAAACATGCCCCCAGAACCGACTCAGAAACAAAGAAATCAGAGCAATTCAAGAACATTGAATGCCGATAAAAACCCCCAAAGGACAATTACTAGGAACTTCCCAGTGGAGTCACCAATTCTGTTATGGAGAGAAATTCCTATGGCTTGGGGTACCACAACAGACAACTTGACTCCAAAAATCAATCCTTTCCTATATGCAAGAGAAACCAAATATCTAACACTAAAGGATCTCAATTCATACCTTATTCCGGACGGTTGATGTAGATCCCCGTTGAGCTTTCCAACTCTAGCTTGTATTGATAAATTGCTATCTCAACACTCAGCAAACAAGACAAGCATGCTATATATAATTGTGTTAGACCTACTCTAGCATATATAATCAATAACATATAAGCATTTAAAAGCATCCATGGATCAAATACTCATTTAAATACACATTATTGGACAGGAAAAGATATTTCTATTGATATAAAACAGAGATTACAATAGTGACAACCTTTGTCGGCACGTCTGCGAATCGGAGAAACTGAGTCCCCCACTTGGGCCTCCACCACTTCAATCCTCCATCTCTCAATAGCAAGCTCACAAGCAAAAGGAAAGCTTGGGAAGAACACAAAATGCTCCAAGGGACAAAGGGATGCAGACTCAAGTATAAGCTCTGGAAACAATTGACTATAGTTTTCTTGCTCTTCAATTCCTCTCCCCTTCAATGTATCCAAAGGGTTCCTTATATAGCTCTTCAATGGGGTAATGGAAGGTTGAATCCAAGTGATCTCAAGGCATATGGAAGGTCGAATCTGAGCGATCTCAAGGCATATGGAAGGTCAAGAGACAAGTGACTCGGATGCACATCAAAGAAAACTCCAAAATAATTTGGCCTTTTGCACACATCACGATGTTTTAAGGGTCAAACCTGCGTATATACGCGAGAAAGGGATTAAAAGTCATGTATGGAAATTATTGCATGTTTTTAGGGATGACCTTAGAAACATCAAAGGTACAAAAATGGTCCATGGGGTCTAATGAGTCTGCAGAGGGACAGGGAAGGCCATAAAAGTGTGATTCACCATGTGTGGTAAAATCAGCTATAACATACCTTCTCACTCAGATTTATCCTGTTTGATTTCTGAAAACTTACAAGACTTACCTGATTTGATTTATGAAAACTTCCAACTTTGTATGAGATTATATGGACAAGCTCTATTCATCTGGAGAATTGACTCCCTCCGAATATTTTTCATTTCATTGCAGTCTCAGTAAATGATTGCCTCAGTAAATGATTGCATAGAATAGTGTATAGTCTCATTAGAAAATATGTTGATTTTAATGAGACTATACACTGTTCTATGCAATCATTTACTAAGACTGCAATGACATGAAAAATATTCTGAGGGAGTCAATTCTCCAGGCGAATAGAGCTGTCCATATAATCTCATACAAAGCTAGAAGTTTTGATAAATCAAATCGGGTAAGTCTTGTAAGTTTTCATAAATCAAATCGGGTAAGTCTGGGTGAGAGCTTAACAGAGTAAGCTATCCATTAGACGACGTCAATGGGCCCCAGTGCAAATGGTCGGGTAGATAGCTTACTCCGTTGTGGATGAGTGACCACCTATAATTGTGGGCCCATTTACGTGATCAATTTCACCTATAACTACGGGCCCCTCATTTACGTGATCAATTTCACCTCTAAAAGATTGAGTTTGGATGTTATGCGATGTGGCGAGGTCCATTCCTGAGATCCAAGAGACTCTTGAGGCAATATGCTCAAAATATAGCCAAAATTAAAAAATGCTTGGATCTATAGCTAGCACTAATAGCACTAGTAACAGATACAGATGGTTCTATTGTGCTATGACTTGCTACGGTTGTAGATATCGTCTCTCTACATCTATGCTATTATGCTATGACATTATTTTACTGCACCTTAAGGTGCAATAGTTAATATAAATATTTAGTAATACATGTACATATTTAACAAGAGCCACGAGGTGGCAATGTCCCCTACTTGAGCTAATTGCATGAGGGTATAAGAAATTGCTAACAATATATGTAAATGACTTAATACAAACCTAAATAAATGGATGCAACACCAAAGAAAAATGCAAATGCAATAAAAAAACACATGTTTAAGTTTGGATGGCCACTTTTTTATGACAAATTAAATAAAACATTGGCCAATGTCTTACCTCTTCCGTAGTAGGTCAAACTCAAACCTATCCAAGCAAACAAGGTCAATGGTCCATCAACAAAGATCCCAATTGCGAACACAATCATAGGCATAAACAAAGAACAATATGTTGAATCTTCTTGACACAATAAATGCATTGAACAAAATTCCCTGCAGAGTAAAATGGACAGTAGTTAAATTCTTGTTGATTGTAATAAATGCAATAGAACTTCGAACAATTTAGAAATGAAAGTTTTTGAACGAAAAAGAAACCTATCATAATAATATCTTTTTTCCAAATTTTAAGGCTATATGAAAAATTTGTAAATATCAATGAGAAATCAATTTATCAAACCATATTCTTGGAATACTTTCATGACCAATCATTATGTTCAATATGTATCTAGTTTAATCAAAACTAATTTTCATACAAATATGTTTTTTCCTAGTGAAGAAAATAAGAAATTAAAATTTAGGTTTGTTTTCAAGTTCAGAAATTAAAATTTAGGTTTGTTAGTAAACATCTTGAATAGGAAAAACCTTACTCGGAAAATAAAAGTATGTCTTCTAATGGCTAATATATATACTCAGAAAATGTAAATGAGGAAAAAATTGTTGAGCACGCTCACAAAAATGGTATATAGTGAGTTGATAGAACAAAGTAAGCTTGAACATTATTGGAGCAGAGTCCCACAGCTACAGGAAAAGCTGCCAGTTTGGTGAAGACGAAGAGATAAGGTGAACCTACAACGCCATAGCATGTTTCTAGCTGCAGAGCAAATCCAAAAACCGTGACTGTTTGAACAGAGAAGTCAAAGGAAATGACAGTACCTGAGCGGCCGAGAAGAGAGAGCTCAACCACTGCATTGAAGGCAGCGGCGAAGACAAGAGGGCTCAGCTACCCTCATAAAGGAAAAGGAGCGACGAGGCCGAGGTATTGAAGATGAAGGACAAAAGAGGGAAGCGGTGCATAATACCCATGGTCAATGCCGGGAAGCATGGAAGACTGCAGAGAGTAGTGGTGTGACGGAAAGCGGCTACTCCAACTACAGATATGCCGACTGTCACTAATTAGGGTTTTGGGTTACTGTTGGGACAGGCCCACAGTGTTGTAATGGCGAGACCTCCGGGCCGCCTATAAAGGGATGCATTTTGTAGTGTAAAAGGTTGGCATTTTGAGCATTTTAAGCCATCCAGATAGTTAGACTATCAGTAGTCTGCTAGTTCACTGTATTTTGTATTGTAACAATCCGCAGGGATTGACAGAGAGAGAGAGAGAGAGAGAGAGAGAGAGAGAGAGAGAGAGAGATTAAGAGTATATTGTAAGAAGGAAATATAGAGAAGAGATCTAAGAGAGAAGGGCTCCAGGTTGTGTGCGGAGTTACCCAGAAGATCTCTAGCTGCATATGCGGTGCAGCAAAACTGCGTACCTCTCTCAAGTTATAATATAGAAACACAGTTCTGTGGACATAGCTTCTATCCTAGAAGTGAACCACGTAAAATCTGAGCGTTGTGTGATTGATTCATGTGATTGTATTTGCTTGTTATATCTGTCATTCATTACATGAACTTTGCTTACAGTAAATGTATGTATGTGTTATTCATTTCACAGCATGTTTAAAGGTTGAATGCAAGTTGAGTCTTTAAGTATTTTGTATAAGAGTCTGTCTAAGTTTCACTTGAGACAGTTAAGAGTTGCAGTGTGAAACAGTCTCATGTGTTGAGTGATGTAAGTTGAACACTAGTACGCTAGGTACGCTGAGTCGCAGCGGTAGGATATCGCAGGAAGGCAATATCGCACCATCAGAGGAGCTGTGGTGCGCTGCGGTTAAGAACCGAGCAAAGGAGAGAAGTGACGTGTTGCCAGGATGAGGTGATGCGATAAGGGATAAGAGTTAAAGTCAGTGCGAGTAAGAGGAAACTGCGCATCACAGCGCAGAGATAGATATCTCGCAGGCTAAGAAGAGCTGCGAGGCGCACATAGGATGTGACAAAACCTGACCGAGACACCTGAGTCTTTGGTCAACCCATTAGAATCACTTCGGGTGAGACTTCAGGCCGCTCCGCGGCCTGTTGCCGAAAGGGCCAGTGAGCTAGGGGTGTTGTTGGTTAATTATAGTAAACCCAGGTCTGCCCAGACGACCAACAAACATGTTCCCCGAACATGGTATGTGTCTGTGCATATGCTGATATATATATTATCATTTTTTCCCATATGGGCACCATTAGAATTAATATTTTTCACTTCTTCCACTTGGGTTATTGTAGAAATCCTCCAACAATTGCAGAATTCACCTCTCTTTGTCACATTATCGCTTATTGTTGCGGCCTTATCTAAACGAGACATATTGGGGGCTCTTAAATTAGCCATGTGAATAGATTTCTAAGTATTATATGGTTAAGAAAAAAGATTGAGCTTTGACATATGCAATTAGGGTTTGGAAGGTAGAGAAAAACCTTAACATAACATATACAACATGGGTTTATTCAATTGAGTTTTTAGTGTAGAAATTGATCATAACACTAAAATTGGTTGTCATAAATGCTTAAAGTAGATTCCATGAAAATATGATCATTATTGAAACTAAAGTAGTTTTGAGTAAATTTAAGAAAAAAAATCCTTATGAGAAAACTAGATATCTAGAATATTTAATAAGATGTCATTTGAATTGAAAATATGTGTTAGAGAAGATATCAATAATTAAAAACATTTTTTACTGGCTTACCAAAGAAAAAAATTTACTAACTGAACCCTATGTTTTGTGTGCATAAAGGAGCATATATTATTGGAAAGAAGAAATTATTTTTTTGGTGGCTTTCAGTCCAGGTTAAAGAGGATTACTTGATATCATTAATGTAATTTAGGTTTCGACTTACTAGAACAACGAATTCCTCCTTGTGTTCCTTCTCATAAAGAAGGCTTTTATCAAAGGGGACCCGCACTCAAAGTTTACACGAAGAGGCAACAATCACTAGACATATTCGTGTGACATGGATTCCACCTAGATTTTTGGTGTCTATAAATAGGAGTACCAGAGTAAAAATCCCCCATAGCAAATCCTATGATTAGAGTTGAAATCCCAAAGCCCAGTTCCCAACTCACATTGTCTTCCACCAACACCACACCAATGTTGGAAAGTAGAGGCCCAAAATTACTAACAAAGAAGAACCAATTGAAGAATGAACTCTTCAATCTCCTCCCTTTTGAATTGTTGTGATCGTATTGATCTACTCCAAAAGATACAATACATGGCATGAGGATTCCATTTCCCGAATCCATTACATAAAGTCCCAAGTAAAATATAATAGTTGATAGCTTTAAAACACTGACCAATGTGAGTGTGGTCAATCCCTGCAATAAGATTGTACATTAAATTTCAATTATTACATGAAAGAAATCATGATTTGTCTAATCAAAGTTTCCTTCAAACGATACATGTCCTGTATTTCCTCCAAACAATATAGGAAGTCAAATTTTTCTTTCATTGGGAAACTTTGATCCAATGAAAGCTGTGTCAAAATTAAGTAAAACTTCTACAAATAAAATTCTTGGACGTACTTGTGCCATAATACCTCCCGGGTTGTGGAGCCTTCACCGCCTCCCATGATGAAAACATTTTTGAGGCTAAAATCACACATCATGACTACAAATTAGAATCATGAGAACCAAGTCTTTGCCTACATTTAAAGAGATACAACCGAGGGATATTACCAGATGCAAATTTCTTAATTACTTACTTCAGGTGGTAGACAAGTGTCGGATGCACTAGTAATTCCGTCTATAACAAGTGCTTGTCCACAAGAGAAAGCAAACCTTATTGACGTTAGGAGAAAAGGTAATTCACAATATTTTTTTTATATATTTCTAGATAGTGTACTACGTATATTTACAAACTCATGTGGAGAAGCAACTTTTACTGTGCACACCAATGTCATGGTTTGAACTTACAAAACCTTAACACGAAGCTACATTCATTTTGTTCTCATGTTTGTTTTTAATTTAAGGAATAATACTAAGTAGATACAAAGAAAATAAATAATTCAACTTACCTTGTAAAGAGAAATAAATTGAAAATTCATTACTTATAAAAAAAAATAGAAATAAATTGAAAAATCATAACTTATAAAAAAATATTTTGCATATCATATTAATGATGACTTAGATCAATTTGTTTTATTGGATCTATAGACTTAAATTAATTACCTTGATGTATTATGTTATTTATGTGATTGAGTAACTTGAAGTTAAAATTTCTAGTTCCATTTGATTATAATAGGTTAATATAGTTTAGTTTCTTAAAAATGTTTTGAAAATTAGATCTAATGTATTAGGAGGTCACACATTTCAAAGGAAAGTGTTTTTCATCTTTTACAATATTATATTTCATGTCAATGGTTTTTAGGTCTTGTCCAAGGCTCTCTTTCACTATGAAGTTCATGGAAATTTGTTTTTATTTTGCAATATTTATTTTCTTTGTTGCTTATTCCCTTCTCTCCACCATTTATTTTTAAACTAAGTTATGCCACTACTTTTAACAAAATATATATCTTATATGACATCCTCTTCTTCAGAGATCAAATTTGAAGGGCGGGTCTTAATTTAAAATGGAAGGGCATTTCTTCTTGGAGCCCTTCAAAGATAAAGGGAAATATAAATAATTTTACTTCAATGGACAAGTATAAATTAACTAAACTCTTTCACCAAAAAAATGCAAAAAATAAAATTGTTCTTTCAAATTTTTACAATTTTTGACAATTGAGCACCTCTTACTGTTTACTTGAAAAATGATATATTTTCAATAAAACTTATTTTGAACACATTAAGTTGTCATATGTGTATAATTAATTTTATAATTAATTATACAATTCAGTAACATAACAACTATTCTATTGTATTTTTTCAAGTTGGAGCACACTTCATTATACAAAAAAACTACTTAGACTATGCCATAACCATATTGAGGCATCAACTTGCAATCCAAGCTTGAGAGATGTAAGAATGATAAGGATTGGGAACCTAAGAAAAAATAATACACAACTCACAAAATATTAAAAAAAAAATCCTACATACCAAGAAAGTTAGCAAAGCTAGCATGACCGGGGTTAGGGCATCAAATGTTTTGGTTCAACATTTGTTGTGAAAGCATACATGTATGGGATGGAGGGGAAATGGAATCAAGCGTAAGTCAATGGAATCCTTGCAACTCATTGCATGTCTCAGCCTCAACAATCAGCCTTTTAAATTGAACCAAATTACCAAAAGAAGTTTATTAATGACTAGATTTGAGAAAGTTCTAGGTGTGAGTAATTAAGGGCCCCGGGCTCTAAAATTTGTTGTCTTTAGTACAATTAAGTTATTTAATGAAAACAATGAATGTGTATACCTCTATGTCGAAACATTTTTCCATGCATAATGCAAGCCACTACCCTCTTTATTGTCTTACCAAAAGGCATGATAATGAGGAAGAAGACCTAAAAGTATGGACTTCACCTTCAAAGAATTCCTTCCAATCACATTGGTGAGGATTGATAAGAATATCACATCAATCCAACATGTCAAATCTTAGTTGATAGTGTTAATTAAATACTTATATGGTAAATTTAATATAACACTTACTTATAGTTGCCTCTTACTCTTTGCGTCTTGACACATTTAATATTTTATGGTTGTCTCCGCGCCTTGACCCAATTCATATTATAAGGTGAGGATTTGAATGCATAATAACCCTTAGTTATGACTATGAGATGAGGATTTAAAGGGAACAGGATGTAAACACAAGTATTTTTTATATGTATTTTGGTGGTGCTGAGGACAAATGTTGTGAGAAACCACAAATGTTTGGAAGGACAAAGGGAGATTACATCATGATCATGCCACCCATCAAATTGAAGACTATTCTTGAGCCAACCATTGTTTTTTTTAATTTTATTAATAACCATTGTTTCTCCATATTCTGTGCCTAATGACACCTCTCTATAGCAATGAATAAATCGACCTCTGCACAGCTTGTGATCCTAGCTACATGCCATTATTTGTATCTGCATGACATTGAGTGTTGTCTATAGTTGTCGTGAGTCCATGATATTCATGCAAGAAATTAATTTTTGTAGAGGAGGACTCATCAAACCGACCTTTTGAATTTCATTTTGACGAAAAAAGTGGACATTGGTAGCGAGGTTCACATAGGCAGTAAGCACAAAGTTTTGAGCTTGTTTCGGGCCTAGTAGTTGTTTTTTTTATTATAGTCATAGTTGTTGACACATTGTCACACTTTAGATTGCAGCCTCAAGTGACTCAAGAGTTAGAGTCATCTTGATGGCTAGTGCCTCGTAGTCATCAATGATTACTAATCATCTTGCACAACTAAGTAGTGAGTGCATGGCATGAGTGAGTGAGTGATCATAATTTATCATATTTCCAATATTTTGAATGATGAGTTGAAATTTATAGCATAGGAATTTCAACATCTTCATAAATTTATTGGATGGGTAATTTCAAATGTTTCCCTTCTTGATATAAATTACGCCCTTCTAAATTGGAAGGGTAAAATTTAGATCTTAAGTTTTTTTTGAAGGGAAATTTTAACTTTACACTTTTAAGAAGGGTTTGAACCCTTTGGAAGGGCTACTTTACACTTCTAGGAAGGGCTAGAACCCTTTGGAAGGGCTAGGAAAGGTTCAATTTTGAACGTTGCTCCTCTTATAGGATATTTGAAGAATTAATAAGAAGTCTTTCATTATTCAAGCTAATTAACTTGAACATAACCTCACCCTCAATGGGACGAAGCCCAATTTTTAAGAAGAGGATGCGATAATGTGCATTTCAATTAATAATTTTAAGGTTAAAATTAAAAATACCATTTGGATTTGTTAGAATTTACGCCAAGTTTCCTTATGCTGCAACCCCGAACCTGAAAGCTATACAAATCACTAGATAACTAAGGTCATGGAAGATGACCTTCTATTTTTTCCAAAACCAAAATTATGCAGCCTTACAATTGTTTTTACTACCAATATATGTTTTCCAAACTCCATTGATCCTTTTATCAATAACTTGTGATCAAAATGAATAGTGAGTTACTCAACAAAAATAGACTTCTTCAAAATTACTATTATCTTAAAAAATATAAATCTGTCATATATATATATATATATATATATATATATATATATATAATTTCAACATTAATATTTTTTAGCATTGAACTTTACACTATATACATTGTACTTAGTTATTTTCATCTTTGGATTTCTACTTTAATCAAGTTTATTTAATCTATAATCAACCTACAATCCATTTTTTCTTCACATCCATATAATTATTTATGGACACAATTTACCCACAAGATTAATGAAAAGTTTTTAACTGCAAAAGGCTGAAAATTGTGAGAACATGACTCATTATTCTGAGGTTGAAAGATATATATAACTAAAACGCAAGTTAGTTCAGGAGATCTTATTAGACATGTCTTGAGGGAGAGAGGAGGAGATTTATTTTATAGTTGAATGGGTTGTTTGAAGAGTTATCATACAATTTATCTTTTTTACTGAAAAATCCATTGGTATAAATTAACATAAATTCAGCCTATACATTTCATTAAATAGATTGAATCCTATTTCAACTTTCCAAAAAAAAATGAATAAATAAAGAAATTTTCAATACCATTCAACACCATTGGCCATATGTTCTCCTTTCCAAGCCCATGTCTTGATTTGGCCTTGGCATTCTCTTGGAGGGGGATTAGAGAATTTTATTCTACCATTCTTTGCAAATTGTGTTCTAGTAGGAGGCTCTTTTTCTTGTTCAAATCCATAGTAAAAATTCTCATTTTAAACAAATATTTAATTGAATATGTCAATTTTTACAATCTTTTGAAAGGAAAGGGTTCAACCAGCAAGATGCTAATAATTAGGCACTGTTTGAAATTCCCCTAACATCGAAAACTGAATAAATGGCATTGAGACCCAGAGAAAAATTGTAGGAAAAATAAGTGCTAGATTCTTTGTTAAATGAGTTTAAAACCTGGCAAGCTACAATAGTATTGACTTTGTCTACTGCATCAAATACTCCTCCACCATCACTCCTCTACAAGAATCTAGTGTATTACAATTAAATCGGCAATGATGTAGGACAAAGGTTTGGGCATTAGTACATAGTTGGAGAAAAGCATAATATACTTTGAACTATCTTCTTTTGTAATATTGATATCTAGGATCTGATTCTAGGTGTTCCGACAATGCATCAAGATGTAATCATACCATGTAGAAGTTTACTGCAATGAAATTGGGAGCTTTCCCTGCTCCATGGTAACACACATTGATCATCTAGATAAGTGCATTGATCATTTGGATAAGTGCAGTGGAATGGTCCTTGCAGGTTCCACTTTAATCAGGAATGGTAGGGAAGTAATTCATTAGAAACAGTAAAGCTGATTTTGAATTCAAGGGTATTGATTCTTTGTGGTTTGAGCAGGATCCTGGTTTGATTCCATCATCATGAGCTGCAGAATCCCATAATATGTTAGATGCTGATGCTAGGGCCGTATTATTGAATAAAATAGATTCTTGCAACTTGTTACTTACGTTAATTTTCGATGATGTATCTCCATTGATAATCAATTCCTTCTTTTATTTCCTTTGAGGGCATGGAAGTGATTACTACCAAACGTTGATCCTTGGCTATCATCTTTTTCATAGTTGGCCAATCTTCCCCATTCTTAGGCATTTTAGACACAGGGAACCAATAATTTGATATCCCAGAATCAGTAAACACTTTGGTAAGTCCTTTGATGGAATGTACATTGTCCTCAATGAAGATTGTAACAATTTCTGTGGGATTTAGGCATCCAGAGACATGAACTGGGGGCCATCAATGGGATTTGTAGGGTCGCGTGTGTATGAACATAATAGCGTGGACTATGTAGGATTCTATGGACAAATTGGAGCATCACGGCGTAGTCTGTAAGTTTTCTTCCATGGTAGAGTAACCTCAACCATAGTGTAAGGAACAGGAATCAATTTGAAGAGAAAGGTTATTATAGTAGGTCAAGAAATATTAAAATGGATACAAATAAACTTTGGGTTCAAACCCATATTTAGCGAGCACCTAATAGGATCTGTAATTCACCTGTACTGGAAACAATTTTACGTTTATCCAGTGTCATCATGGAATATAAGTATTAGATACCTATAGTATTTTCACATTAAATGTTATGTAGGGCAGGTCTATTCATCATATTTCACTTTTACAGACTCAATTCATTCAGCAATTCTAAGCTGCAACAATCTTTTACACTGCAACCAATCTGCTATGTTATCTTTATGTGCAAACCACCATCTTGCTAGAGTAGCTTTCAATGCTATATCTAAGCCTAGTATTTTCTCTTAACTATAAGACCCAGGTGCTCAACATTATTGCACCTCAACATTATTTTAAATGATATGAAAAATAATTCATTTTCAATTATCAGACAGAACCCTAATCTTATTACTATTCCCCTGTAAGTTTTCTTCCATGGTAGAGCAACCTCAACCATAGTGTAAGGAACAGGAATCAATTTGAAGAGAAAGGTTATTATAGTAGGTCAAGAAATATTAAAATGGATACAAATAACCTTTGGGTTCAAACCCATATTTAGCGAGCACCTAATAGGATCTGTAATTCACCTATACTAGAAACAATTTTACGTTTATCCAGTGTCATCATGGAATATAAGTATTAGATACCTACAGTATTTTCACATTAAATGTTATGTAGGGCAGGTCTATTCATCATATTTCACTTTTACAGACTCAATTCATTTAGCAATTCTAATCTACAACAATCTTTTACACTGCAACCAATCTGCTATGTTATCTTTATGTGCAAACCACCATCTTGCTAGAGTAGCTTTTAGTGCTATATCTAAGCCTAGTATTTTCTCTTAACTATAAGACCCAGGTGCTCAACATTATTGCACCTCAACATTATTTTAAATGATATGAACAATAATTCATTTTCAATTATCAGACAGAACCCTAATCTTATTACTATTCCCACCTAATCTTATTACTATTCCTGAGGATATAATAGGGATCTAACCAGACTGCAACCCTAATCTTTTTACTATTCCCTGGGATATAAAAGGGATCTAACCAAGTAACAACCCTAATCATTTTGCCATTCCCTTGGATATAAAAGGGATCTTTTCAGGGATTAGGGTGCATTCATAGTACTGATACAATACTAAAAATATTTGTGGTTCACGAATCTATAAATTTTGAAATTCAGTTTTTTCTTAAAGTTCAGCTATTTCTAATCTTAAAAGTCAAGCTTCCTCAATTTTCATACCAAACTAAAATAAACATTACATCTCTTTATCCTTCAATTTGACCCTTTAAATCTCTATATCCAACAAAACTTCAAATCTCAGCGTCATATGATACATAAATTTTAACCAGAAAATGCATTTCGCCACTCAATCTATACTCCACATCAGTGATTGCACAAAATTTCTATCAACGAATCATAATTTTCAAAATATACAAGGATAGGTGAATGAAATGAAAAGAAAAGTAAGAAGTTGTCATCTTTCAACTTCCCTAGATTAAGATGAGAATGCTCAGTGAGTTGTTCAAAGCCATCCATGTCCAATTGACAGGACACTTTCCCCCTGATAGCATTTATTAAATTTTAAATTTGATCACCTTATTACCCTCCAAATAGATAGAGATGTAAATTGCAGCGACTCTCCAAGGATGGAATCAACTTCCAGAAGAATTTAATTTACAAACGTAAAATTAAAAAATTATCAAGCAGTTTGATACTTTCCAACACTGTAAAATACACAAGAATGCCACTCATAATTGGAGATAATATTTTGAAATAAATCCGAATAGTTGAATAACACAAATTTCAAAAAATTCTGGCCCATTACAATAAATTATTTGAGACTTGTTAAACCATGATATAGCCATATAATCTTTGTTATCTTAACAAATTGTTGTAGTGGTAAAATACATACCCACAATGATCTAAGATATTAAATTATACCTTCCATTTCACGAATAATAAAAAAATAATTATAATTAGAATAACAAATGTTCAACCCCACTCAACCAGAAGCATGATGCGCTACATTATAATCCCCTCTACTGGGGATTTCAAATGCAATAACGAAATAACAGTCAGAAAAAACAACCAGCCTAACTACTTAAACTCCCAAAATATACAAAGTGACAATCAACCACTTCAGTTATATGCTAAAACAAATAACTTATCAAACAACAACCATTACTCTTCCAATCATACGCATATCAAAAGGAACATCAGTATATTAATTGATTACAATCAATCATATTCTGCAATCATCTTTACATGGATATTAGAACACTTAAATCTATCACACCCAGCTCAAATTCATGAATTTACCCACATATCAAATTATTCAAGGTACATGATATCCATATCGAAGTCCAGTAGCCTACAATGCATCCATGGGAAGGGTCCCATGATCCCCTTGACAAATATATATACAGAGCATGAAAGTCAAATCCAAATCCTCTTCCATTACACAACACTTCAAAGTGAAACCTAGGCCCTTTCTCCACGAATATGCCTAGCAAGCTGACTCATCCTTGGGCATAATGGTCACCCTCTTAGCATGAATAGCACACAAGTTAGTGTCCTAAAAGAGACCGACTAGGTAAGCCTCAGCTGCCTCTTCAAGAGCTAAGACTGCATGACTTTGGAAACGCAGATCCATTTGCAAAGAACCAAAACAATGAATTAGATAACAAAACATCCAAATTTCAGCTATGAATAACGCTTTTCGCACTAGAATACATTACCTTGAAGTCCTGGGCAATTTCCCTAACAAGTCTTTGAAAAGGCAGCTTCCTAATTAGTAGCTCTGTGCTCTTTTGATACTTTCGAATTTCTCTGTTTAATTAGACAATTCTCCATGAGAGAAATAAACTTCAAAGAACATAGCAATTGAAATAAATATCGCAATATTAGGAAGTTTATGAAGCCTACATATCGAAGAGCAATGGTATCTATGAGGCTTCTTGACATCTCCTGTTTCTAGAGCAGATTTATGTGCAGCCTGTAACAGAGAAGATGATTTAAATACTCTCTTAAAAACACTCTTAAAATCTCATGTTGCTGGAGCAGATTTATGTGCAGCCTATAACAGAGAAGCCTATTAAAATACACTCTTAAAATCTCTTGTTGCTGGAGCAGATTTATGTGCAGCCTGTAACAGAGAAGCCTATTAAAATACACTCTTAAAAACACAAAATAAATAGTATGTTGCATTTAACCCTACATGAAAAGTCATCGAAAAACCTGAAACCAAATTACTACCTTCTTGGCAATATGCTTCCTTGGGGCTTTTCCTCCAGTCGATTTACATGATGTCTGCTTCGTACAAGCCATGTCTCGGAAAGATTAACAACCAACGAGGTAAACAGAAATCTGCAACACAGACAGCATGAACAAGAACATTACACCAAAGCCCTGGGAGGATCCTATAAATCACAAAACTATGAAGAACTAACATTTTAATAACCTTCTATGTTGAAAAGATAAAACAATATATTCTTTTCATTTATTCTTTTAGGGTTGGTTGGACAGTTGAAACCAGGACAAAAACCATTATTCATTAATTGATATCAGAGCATTCAAAATAAAAATCATTATTCATTCATTGAAAATAGAGCATTAGCTCAAACGAAGAATGTGCTTTTTGAATCAGAGCGTTGTTAACAAGTTAGGACTTATGTTAACGTGTCAACTCTACCTTACTACAAAGGCATGCAAGCAATAGACATTGTGTAAAACTCTACTTTACTACAAAGGCATGCAAGTAACCGACATTGTGTAATTGGTATTGGGCAGTGGGAAGAATGACTTCTTAATTCTTCAATGACGAGCCATAACCCTGCCTTCTAGAAGTTTTCCCACAAACCAAAGCAAGAGCATTAAAAAACAAAACTGATATGCATTTAAATAATTGCTTACATCACTTAGCCGCCGGGTCTTGGGGCACAAAAATCCAAAGCCAACGTCACCTTGAGAACCAATGACAATTTAATAAAATCAATAATTAAAAAATTCCATAAATAAAATTTACTCTACACTATAGAAAAACCTTAGTTTAAGATTGAATTTTTTTCAAATTACTCTGAATTAATACACTTGACCGAATCATATATATCCCCTTATTGAGAACATAATAATACTTTTATATATATACATATACATATATTTTTCTTAAACCACATGTCTTTTCACTTTTTATGTAATTATTCATCTTTAATATTATGAATTTGATTTTTGTGATAAGCTTATTTCACCCAAAACCGTGATAGTTCAATAGTCTTATCATTATATGTTGCTCAGTTTTCTTTTGCTATGTTTATGAGGTTTTTGCTAATCCTCCTCACTATTCTAGTGAAGAAGGAATCCACCTTATGAGGTTTTTGCAAGTCCTCACAATTCAAGTGAAGAAAGCATCCACCTTTTTAAATTTTATGTGGCATTTTTCTTTATGTGAAGATAAAGATTTTACTTCACATTTTTATATTATATTATGTTATTTATTTATTTTATATATTATAATATATTATATTATGTTATTTATTTATTTTATATATTATAATATATTGTTTATGTATTTTCTTATAAATATAAATTTATTTAATTTTAGTTTTATTATATTTATTTAAAAATTTTAAATAGATTTTGAAGTATATTTTATTATATAATTATTTCGATAATATATTTTTTATTTAGAAACAAATATTTTGTGTATTGTATTTGATTATAGATTATATTTATCATGTATTCTAATTAAATTAATTTTTTTAAGTATTATGTTTTTTTATTTCTATTTTTGTTATTTAAAATTGTACATATAATGTATTTTATTGTTAAACAATGTAATTAGTTTATTTAAACTATATTATTATTAACATTAATATATTTATCTTGATTCTCAATCCTATACCATTTATAAGCACTTACTATCACCACAAATTCAATCATATAAAAACATTTTATATAAAACAATAAAATGAAACATCCTTATACTTTGTTTTGGTGAGAGCATTTGGCTAGTAATTGTTGTACTCTCAAATAGTTTTCACACCCCATGTCACATCGTATTTCATATTGTGTTGTATTGTACTTCACTAAAATCTTCTTACACCTTTTTTATATATCTTATAGGGACATGAAAACATATCAATGTGACATGTGGGATAGGACATTTATAAAATAAGTAGTTATTGAAGAATATGTTAGCTTAATAATGTAAAATTACAACATGTGTTAGGAATATACATTATACTATTAACAAATCATTAAAACATTTCAACTATGTGTGTGATGAATCTTGTTTCTAGGACTCTTTTGCTATAGGTAGTTAGTAGTTGTTTGGACATGTTTAACTTATAAGAGGCACATTTTGAGTTATATCTTTACACAACCTGTATTTTTATATATGTATTTTAATAATAACATATATAAGCTTTTTTTTAAAAGATATATTGTGATTCATTGAATTGTAACATAATTTTCATTACAATTTGGTTTTAAATTTCGTATGCATTAAGTTTAGCAATGTGATGCATTGCTTTCAATATTGATTTTATTGAATTTAGCATTTCTATTGCATTGATTTCAGATATGTATATATTTAAATGAAATTAATGCAATAAAAATGATAAAATCAATAAAATCAATATTGAAAACCATGCATGGCATTGTTAAAGTGAATGCATACTAAATGTGAAGCCAAATTGCAATGAAAAACATGTTATAATTGAGTGATTATAGGAAATGAAAAACATGTTATAATTCAGTGATCATAGGAAATGAAAAACATGTTATAATTCAATGATTATAGTAATGTGAAATGTATGTTAAATAATCAATTTAGTTCTGACAATTTATTGAGATCTATGTAACCTCTTTTCTTCCTTTTGAATTTCAATAATTTGTTGCATTTTATTTTGTTCATATTTCTTAAGATGTGGTCATTGTTGACTTACATCTTACTTGTTGCATTTTATTTTGTTCATATTTCTTAAAATGTGGTCATTGTTGACTTACATTTTACTAGTTTATACCAAGTATACTTTTCAAGTCAAAATGATTTGACTTTGGATTAATTCAATTTCATACTATAATATTTTGTAATGTTTTCCACTATTTCTAAAAACAATTTATTAATTTAATTTTGTTGAAAACCAAAACTAAATGGTATTTAAAAAAAATCTTTCATTATATTTTTGTATTGCTCAAAGGTATTTGATGGTATATAAATCTATGAGTGTGACTTTATTTTGAAACATAAAAAAGTAAATTAAAAAATGTTTTTTTTTTAATTTCTAGTGACAACCTTTACATGTCATTGTCTCATTTGTTCATTAAAAATTAAAAAAATTAAAAAAATTGTTCACTAAAAACAAAAACAAAAAAATTGTTGTCACTTTTCATATGCTCTTTTAAATTTAATGTGACCAATTCTATATATTTTTATTATAATGTTTTTATGAGAATGATTCCTTATTGATGTGACAAATTCTATAAGTTATTTTATATGTTTATGATTTCTCATTTATTTTCTCCATTTTTATATTCAACTTAGAGCCGACTTATAGTTAAGTTTGTATGTTTGACAACTTTAAGGCATATTCACATGTGATCATTCCATTTCCATATTCAACTCGGAGCCTATTTACATTTAAGTTTCTATGTTTGACAACTTTATGGTTTATTCACATGTTATCATTTCATTTCCCACATGTAATGTTTTGGTTTTGATATAACCAATTTTATATATTTTTATTTTAATGTCTTTATGAGAGATTATTTTTTAATGTGAAATTTTGTATAAGTTATTTTGATGTGGTTATGATTTCTCATTGGCATATTTGGTAATGGTTTTCTTTCTAGTTTATTTTCTCCATTTATATATTAAACATAGTAAAGATCATTTATATTTTTAAGTTTATATATTTGGCATAGCTACCATATGGGATATTCACATGTTATCATTTCATTTTCCAACAAATGGTAGTAACAAAAAACAATTTTTAACAAAATAACTAAAGATATATATAAATTAATGATAAAATGTTTTTTTCAATACTTTTAAATAATAAAGACTAAGTAAAACCATCCATTAAGCTTTTATATATTTTTTTACTTCAATATTTTTTCATCTTACAATTTTTAAAAGTTTTTATTTTGAAAGAAATTTGTGGCCTTTATGATAATTGATTTTGTTTTTGATTGGTTTAAAAATGACAATAAATATAAAGGTTGTACAACACTAAGGTTTCCTTAAACCTTAATGGAAATTTTGAATTATCATTTTCCTTGGAAATAAGTGTGTTCCGACGATGAAGCATAAGCTTAAACTTTATACCGAGGTTCATAATTTATCAAAGAACTTTGTCTGCAATAAGTGATGATGTTTAGCGAGTCTCTCTTAATCACCAAACAAGCTCAAAAGAAGACAATGAATGAAGGGATAATTTAGAGAAGGATCTTTGAAGGAGTAAAGTGAAATTTGCAAAGTATTAATGAGGTTCATTTCTTCCATATCTCACGACTTAAGAATGTTTATGCAAATCAATTTACAAATGTGGTTGTGTTGTTTGATAAAGGCATCCTCATTAAAAATGGGGAGCCCCACCATACACCAATTGAGGTGGCTCCCCTAGTTACAAAATTATTAGAATTTAGGTATAAGGACTCATAACCACTCTCAATATTGATATTAATGGAATGGCTATAACAATTGGCTTCATCGAGAAGAGTGAAGGATGATGAGTCTCTTTAGCATTAAATCACACAAGAGAGCCATAGAACTCACTCTTGCTTCTATCTTACTCTCGTCTCCTAACTTGGCTTCAGGCATGTCTTCTTTTATGGTTTTGATGTTGCTTTCAATTATTGAGGTGGGTTTAATTTTATGTAGTTGCTCCATGATGTGAATGCCGTTGGTAGTGAGGAGCACTCAATCTTACTTGCTAGCGATTGACCTGAGAGAACTGCTCTTTGTTGGTTGTCCATCTCAAAGCAAGTTAAGATTTTGGTCTCCTTTCTATCTGGTTTGAGGTTAGAATGCTGCTTGTTTGGGATTTTCCTATTACATTAGGTGAGTAGGCTTGAGGTGATGGGACTACTATAGTATTCTAATGTTGTTCTTGGTGCTTTTGGTTCTACCCCTGGGGTATTTGGGTGATTTCTTTTTTATTGTTGTCTAAGCATAGATTTTGTTCCTCTTTTCTATTACTATGTCCCAATCTCCCCATTTCAAGTGGACCTAGTTGGAGGTAATTAAATTAGAGAGATTAAGAAAAATATTCTGAATGAGTCCATAGATTTTTTGAGGAATCATGTGGAAAGAATGGAAGTCAAACAAGAATAAATGGAGAAAAATATGAAGGAGCAAGGGGGGGGGATAAATTATCTTGCTAAGGACTCTAAGATGCACTGCAACTTAATTCTAGACCTTTCTCATAGATATCAAACAACAATAATTCACATGGTTATCTCTTGAATTTCAAAGCTCATGGGAGAAGAAATTGTGCAACAAATTGCAATGGAAGTTATAAAACAACCCTCTTATTGAAGTGCTCAAGGAATTGCTCATGACGACTAGTTTTTGGAAGAAGGCCTGAGTGGACATTGCTTTAGTTAATTTCTACATTTTTTTTTAATGTTTAAGTTACTTCCATATTTTTATTATACCAATATGTTAAGCAATATACAATATATTATGTAATATAAACATAGGTTTTCTTAAAACTTAAGGTACTCAAGATTATATTATTATATTGTGGAATCAACATTATATTATTGTTATATTTTTATCATTTAAGCAATATGATCTAGGATCTTATCTGAGAGAATAACATGCACAACAATAATCACAAGAGACAAGAGACACAAAGAATTTTCCTCGAGGAAACCATAAAGGAGAAAACCCCGCAACTTCCTCATAGATAGAATGAGCACCAATAGCAAAAGTAAAACCGAAAAATGTAAAGATGATCTCCGATAGCTGATCCCTCTCACTTGTGCCAACACTTCCTCTCTCACTCATGCGCCCCAGTTGAGTGAGTGTATATCTGTGTAGAAATGAGGAGAGCCTCACTTCTATTTATATTCTTCCGTTCACTTTATTTCCATTCCAACAAGTCGGCCTCACTTAACAATTACTTACCAAGGCCGACTTCTCTAGGAGAGTCTAATAACCCTAGTGCCCCACAACTGTGGGGACTTTACCCCCCCTGAACAACAAGGATGGTTAACCTCAACTCAATTGTGGGGACTATTTCCCTTACTTACAATGGAGGGTTAAACTCATTGAATTTACATGACTTTATTATATTAATGACTCTCTTGATATGAACATCGGGGTACAATGAAATACAAATGATTCTCTCGATAGGAACATTGGGGGTACAATATAAGATATACAAGTGAATACATTCTGAAGTTACAAATACATCAACACTCCCTCTTAACTAGGAAGGTATTCTCTTGACACAATTCATCAGTACAAGTCTTCTTCTTTGGATCATCATCAAAGTCAGATCATCACTGGATCATCATCAAAGTTGGATCATCACTGGATCATCATCAAATATGGATCATCATCAAAGATGTATCATCACTAGATCATCATCAAAGTTGGATCATCATTGGATCATCATCATCACTGCTTCCTCTATCTCGATCAAATGGTGCTATCTCTCAATTCTACTCGTCACAGGAAGTTCTACAAAGCCAACCCTTTTTCATGTTGGTTGTAGGTCTAGCCTCCACATAAGTATTCATCTTCTTCAGCACTTATATCTGACCATGGGAGGAAGACATCCTGCAACCATGTCAAAAAGGCTCGCCTAGTACTCACATCTGACCATGGGAGGAGCACATCCCTCAACCATGTCAGAAAGGTCCAGCACTCACATCTGACCATGGGAGGAACACATCCCGCAACCATGTCAAAATGGCCCAGCACTTATATTCGATCATGGGAGGAACACATCCCACAACCATATCGGAAAGGCTCAGCACTTATATCCAACCATGGGGGGAACACATCCCGCAACCATGTTGGAAAGGCTCAGCACTTATATCTAACCATGAGAGGAACACATCTCGCAACCATGTCAAAAGGGCTCTGCACTTAAATCTGACCATGGGAGGAACACATCCCGCAACCATGTCAGAAGGGCTCTGCACTTACATATGACCATGGGAGGAACACATCCCGCAACCATTTCAAAAGGGCTCTACACTTACATCTGACCATGGGAGGAACACATCCCATAACCATGTCAGAAGGGCTCTACACTTACATCTTACCATGGGAGGAACACATCCCACAACCATGTCAGAAGGGCTCTGCACTTACATCTGACCATGGGAGGAACACATCCCACAACCATGTCAGAAGGGCTCTCGGACTCATCACTTCCCCTTGGAAGGAACCTCTATTTGGACAACACCAAGCTTCTCTCTGAAGTACTTGAACTTCACTCTGGCCATTTCTAGCATAGAATCACATAAGAGCTGATTACATCCAAGGATAACCTACGAGCTTCGCCAGGACCGATTACATCCAAGGACAACCTACATGACCGATTATGTATGAGCGACCTACGAGCTTCACCAGGATTTATGCTCATACAACCTGTCTCACCGGCTATCCCTCTTTCGAGAGATCTTGATCTGGATCACAAACTAGAGCTTCACTTCTCCTCTCCACATCATACAAAAATGCAAGTCAAATCAATCAAATCAAATAGTATCTTTCAAAAGAAACATACTACCTCCCAAATAGTTGAGCAAGTGGCAACATATTTTTCCTCGGCTGTACTCAGTGCCATGCAGGACTAATCCCTGCTAAACCAAGAGATCACACCTGATCCCATACTAAAGCAACACCCCGAAGTGCTCTTCCTATCAATGGCACTACCTGCCCAATCTAAATCAACATAACCTTCCAGGTTAATATTCTTATTTGCCTCATACTTGAGCCCATAATTAACTGTACTCTTCAGGTACCTTAAAATATACTTTGCAGTAATCAGGTGAACATGTCTAGGATCCGTTAGGAATTGGCTCAATGTGTTCACAGCAAAGCAAATATATGGTCTCGTATTCGTAAGGTACATCAAGGACCTAATCATCTGACGATACATTGTAGCATCAATCGACTCTAATGAAGCATCACTCAGTAGCTTCAGGTTCGATGCCATAGGTGTGGTCATGGCCTTACAATCCATCATCTCGAACCTCTTCAGGATTTCCACTGCATACTTCCCTTTTCCAAGGAGGATTCCATCCTCACTCTACCACACATCCATGCCTAGAAAGTAGTGAATCATATCCAAGTCCTTCATCTAGAACTCGGCCGCAAGTCTCCTTCTTGCAACTTTAATGAGTTCCTATTTTCTGTCAGGAACAAGTCATAGACGTATAACAGGAGCATCACTAGTCATCCACCTTCAACCTTGAAGTAAAGGTTGGAATCTGATTTAATCTCAGTAAAGCCTAGAGTCATCAGTAATCTGTCCATCATGTTGTACCAAGTCAAACCTCAAGATATTCTGCAGTCACTCCCTCTGAAGTGGAGCATCACTCTCCTTCTACCTTCCGTACTCTATGCATTGAAACATTATGTACTAGAGTGACAAGTAGCTTCCTTTGCTACTAATATTCTATGTATCCATCTAGGGTCACTGGATACCAAGATCCTCTATCTTGAAAACATTCTTCTCGCACCCATCTGTGAGCTTGTCATCCTCTATGGGCTTTCATGTCTTCTGAGCTCGTACAAGGCATTATTTAATTTACACACATGATTATGCCTGTCATGTGCCTCAACTCCCACTAGATGCAAATGTCTCTTCGTAGTCTATGCCTTCTTTCAGTGAGAAGCTTTGTGCTACGAATATTGCCTTGTATCCCGCAATGTTTCCATCTACTGCATGCTGGATCTTGCAGATACACTGTAGACTTCCCTTCAAGTCTTGATCCCGCATCCTAGACATCATTCTTCTTGAACTAGTACTCTCCTTCCCTTTCTTCTTGGCTTCTTCATAGATGGAAGGCTCTGCATAAATGATGTCGCTCAACAGTGTCACATAACTGCACTATGTCTGAGACCTCTTTCTTTCTTTGAAAGTATCGTCATATTATTATTCATCTTGTATTATTTCTCAAACTTTCGTCACTTGTTCTTCAGAACAAGTCTCATCCTTCTTTTCTTGTAGGCGATTGTACGAGAACTTTCCTACAAGTCAAATGCATTAGTTGTATGGTTAGAAACATTTCATAAGGCATATTCATAATGGAAAATTCTTATGCATAAACATATAGTCATGCAACTATTTTAGCCAATACAACATTCATCCATATCTCACAGAAAATTTCTAGATGTCTTCCATCTCTACCATGACATCATTGAGATTGTGCACTAATTCAATATGTCAGCAAAGAGGTTTCATTCTAGATAAGTAGCAATGGAGAGTTGTATAGCACCATGAGCTACTTACCCATCACATGCATATTAGTATTATACTGTCATTAATGCAAACATTATATCATGCATAACACATCAACTAAATATAAAAAAAATGCATAACAAAACAATATCATGAAATGACAATTGAATACTTATCTTTATTCGTTTTGTGGGTAGACTCCTTATTGAGCCTTCAGCTTCATCATCTTCTGTATTCATAACAACATCATTTCTTATCCAAATGATAAGATGGATAATAGGTTCTTCAAGAGTTGATTCCTTCATATTCCTCATCGCTTGAGGGATATTATTTGGATGGTGAGACCTTGATCTTTAGTTGCTCCCATTTTCTCTTCTCTTATTATGAGTCGAGCTTCTTCTTGTGTGCACTCTTCCCAAAGTCTGTTGAAGGTAATCACTTCCTTCTGGCGCATATTCCTTGAATGAATAAATACCATGATCCAGGGAGGCCAATCAAGGTGGTTATAACCATATCTTATTCTTCTTCGATTGCTTCAAGTTGTTCTTTGATTTGAGAGACCCTTGTAAAGTGTGACTGTATGGTCTCTGCATTTTGGATCTTCACATTCTTCAACTGGTTTCTCAAAGTTGTCTTCTTATTTATGTTCTTCCCTTCAAATAGCTTGGTCAAGGAATCAAACATCTCTTTAGGTTTCTTTATGGAAGACACTTGTGGTATAAGGTGGTCTTTGATTGAATCAACAATGATCTTCTTGGACTTGACCAAGTTCTTCTTGTGTAAGGCTTTAGCCTCGTCTCCCTCTAGAACTGGAACCTCTCCATTTATATAGGTGTCCAATTCATTTTCTTCAAGAACCAGTGAAATCCTATACTTCCATGCTCAGAAGTTTTCAGCCTCACCAAGCTTGTCATCAAGCTGGTGTGATTAGTCACCTTGAAATGAGAACCTCAACTGTAAATAGCAAAAGATTAGATCTTACTGATTTGAGGTGTCCGTCCTGGTTCCGGAAATGGTTGATCTAGGGTTTGTTAGAGAAACCCTAATTTTCAAAACTTGGAATTTCAAAATTCTAATTGGATAGAAAGATGTACCTCTTCAAGGTGAGCTGTCCAATGTACTCATTTTCTGAAAACAGTGGATGGAAGCTCCGAGAAAAGGAAGCCCTAGTTTTCCAATTTCTTCTATATAAATTCCTGATATTGTTTCTGCAGTATCTCCTAAAGTACTACTCCTCTATATATGAAATTTTGTACTAAGGTATCCTCATCTATATTCTTTCCAACACCATAGGTTCAAGTAGAATTGGTTTCACCAATTGGGACTTATAAAAGTTTTCCCAAGGTGACTTCTTTTAGGACTGTTCAGCATAGCAAACTTGTACAAACTGCCACGTGTCCCAGTTTCATCATCAAGGTCTGATACATTTACCATAGAAATTAAAGTCCATGCCCTATCTGGAACATCTTGCAAAATTTCATTTGTACCTTCGTATCCCGAGATATAACAATGCTCCCTAGGCGTCCTGTTTCGAGATGAATCCTAGAAGAGGCTGGAACCATGATTTGGAGGAATCATATCTCCCAGAATATAGCAAATATCAGGCTGAAATTTTTACACAGGGTATAATAGCATTTTATCTGTGGCCTGTGAAAATTTCGTCTCATGATCCTTCGTTAATCTCAAGATATAGATAATTTACCAAAACTACCAGTTTTAGTATTTTAGGGTTTTTTAGGCCCGGGGTCAAATTAGGGTTTGACTTTCCCGAAGTTTTACCCAACCAAAGATATTGAACTTTGTCTCTAAATTTTTATTTTGATGAGGAGAGTGATCCTATGCTGGGCTCACTCAAAAATTCCTCTTCTGTAAAAAGCCCTAATTTCCCGCAACAAAAACGAAAAATGCTTGGAATCAAATTCTGCTTCAACAGAAAGATGTGCCCTTCAATGGAGAGTTATCCTAGCCTTAGTTTGCTGATGCATTATGGAGAGAGACCCAAAAAGTAAGAATCCCTATCTTCTGCAGCTACACAGTGTCTTCTTCTCAGGTTAGCTCTGATACCATGTTAGATTTTTATCATTTAAGCAATATGATCTAGGGTCNCAAGAGACAAGAGACACAAAGAATTTTCCTCGAGGAAACCATAAAGGAGAAAACCCCGCAACTTCCTCAGAGATAGAATGAGCACCAATAGAAAAAGTAAAACTCAAAAACATAAAGATGATCTCTGACAACTGATCTCTCTCATTTGTGCTAGCACTTCCTCTCTCACTCATGTGCCCTAGTTGAGTGAGTGTATATATGTGTAGAAATGAGGAGAGCCTCACTTTTATTTATATTCTTCCGTTCACTTTATTTCCACTCCAACAAGTTGGCCTCACTTAACAATTACTTACCAGGGCCGACTTCTCTAGGAGAGTCTAATAACCCTAGTTACCCACAACTGTGGGGACTTTACCCTTGTGAACAACAAGGGTTAACCTCAACTCAATTGTGAGGACTATTTCCCCGACTTACAACAGAGGGTTAACCTCATCGACTTTACATGATTTTATTATATTAATGACTCTCCCGATAGGAACATCGTGGTACAATGAAATACAAATGATCCTCCCGATAGGAACATCAGGGGTACAATATAAGATATACAAGTGAATACATTCTTAAGTTACAAATACATCAACAATTATTATATTGTGGAAGAATTTTGGTTTTCTTTAGTCTACTTGAGATCTCAAAATTGTATGTATTTTTGTAAATTTGTGACCTTGTAGGTTTTTTTTATTATTATACAGAATTTATCCATTTTTATTTTAAATAAAACATATAACATATATCATTTATAAAAATTCTTAAACTTTTTTAAATGCCACATATAAACAATATATTAAATACAAAATTGTGTATATGCATTTTCATCTAGGATTAGAGTGTAAAGTAAATACCTTTTAATACTCGAATTTTATATAATGATAAGAATAATCCACTCAAATTTTATATAATTATAAGAATAATTTACATATAAACAATATATTAACTATAAAATTGTGTATTTGCATCTTCATCTAAGTCATAGTGTAAAAATATTCATCTAAGTTAGAGTGTAAAGTAAATACCTTTTAATACTCAAATTTTACATAATTATAGAAATAATCCACTCAAATTTTATATAATAATAGGAATAATCCAGACGTGTATTTGCGTCTTCATCTAAGTCACAGTGTAAAGTAAATACCTTTTAATATTCATAGTATACATAATTGTAAAAATAATCTACTCAAAATCCACTCAAACTTTTAAATGCTACATATATATTAAATACAAAATTGTGTATTTGCATCTTCCTCTAAGTCACAATGTAAAGTAAATACCTTTTAATATTCAAATTTTATGTAATGATAAGAATAAGATCCACTCTCCTTTGAGGAAGAAAACCATTTATGCCGAAACAAAAAGCAATGGAGAAAGAAATTCACATCTTATGTCATTAAGCGTATTAAAGCATTATGTATGATACAATTATTTGTCCAATCAATGGAGAAAGAAATGCAAATCTTAGGTCATAAAGCATTCAATTATATGCATGATACAATGGTTTGTGCCGCTCCACTAACTTGGATAGAAAAGATGAGAAAATCTAGATTGGATGGAAAAGATAGGAAAACTTGCATGATACAATGGTTTGTGCTGCTCCACTAACTTGGATGGAAAAGATGGGAAAATCTAGATTGGATGGAAAAGATAGAGAGTTCTGTATATTATCTTAAGTGGAAGACAAAGAAACAATGACCACTATACAAATAGTAAATAGTGGAACCACAAATGACCACCCATTCAAGGTGAGAGCCTACATAGGATGATATATGCAGAAGATTTATATCTTGAGTGTCAAACATGATGGATGATGCTTTCCCAAATCTTATGTGAATAAATAAGACGAATATATTCGCACTCGGAATTTTTCCCACATTGGGGTGAATCAACACCAGCTCAAGCGAAGATATCACTCCAATCATTTTCATATTTTTTGGTCTTTTTCTCAGAGTTTGCTTACTGTCTCCATCTTTTCCCACTGTAGTTCTGTGTGTGGCAGCTTTTTAGCCATTTCCCTCGGAAGAAATTTTTGAATTTTACCAGTGGACGTCTTCGGCAGTGACTCCACGAACACCACAGTTTTGGGAGCCATGTAGCGAGGCAGCCGCTCTCTGCAGAAAGAAATCATCTCTGCCTCTGTTACGTTAGGATTGCTTGGCCCTCCTGATCTGGTACTCACAAAGGAACATGGGGTCTCTCCCCAGAATGGATCGAGCCTCGCCACAACACCTGCTTCAACAACCATGGGATGGCTATACAACACAGACTCCACCTCCATGCTGCTGATGTTCACCCCCCCTGATATTATAACATCTTTGAAACGATCCTTTTTCTCCAGGTAACCATCTGGGTGGATCACACCCACATCCCCTGTGTGAAACCACCCACCTTCCATGGCTTTGCCAGTGATCCTCTCGTCCTTGAAATATCCCTTCATGATGCTCGGCCCTCTCATCATAACCTCGCCCAAATTCACTCTGTCTCTAGCCACGCTAGCCATGGTTCGCGGATCCTTCACGTCCAAGTCGGCCAAACCTAGCGACCTAACGCCCTGTCTTGCCTTGAATTTAGCCCTCTCGTTGGCTGGAAGTCTGTCCCTCTCAGATTTCCAAGCGCATAAAACCACCCCTCATGTTGTCTCTCTGAGGCCATAACCATGAGTAACAGAGAATCCCAGCTCTTCAATTTTGTGCAGCACAGCAGCAGGTGGAGGAGAGCCTGCTATGAAAATCTCCACCCGACGGGGCAAAGTTTTGATTTCAGGTGGATCTGTGTTTGCCATCATGGAAAGCACTACAGGTGTCGCGCAGAGATGGGTAACCCTGTGGTCGTTGAGGGCTTTGTAAATGATGCTCCCGTCGAATTTTCTCAAGCAGATATTTACGTTGCCGAGAGCAGCTATTCCCCACTAGAAACACCAGCTGTTAGCGTGAAAAATGGGCAGAGTCCACAGATAAACGGGCTACGACTTCATACCCCACTTTAACAGAGAATCCATAACCATTGTATAGATGCCCCTATGGCTGTGAACTACTCCCTTAGGAGTAGAGGTTGTGCCAGATGTATAATTCACCACAATACTCTACCATTTGTCCACGGGACATCGTGTCTCAAACTATAGATATCCCTCGTGCAATAGCCCTTCGTATGTTGTGGTTGTTGCGGTACTTGTTGGAACTAATTCTCTGCCATTTACGAGCTCCTAGATGATTACTAGGCTCGACTTATGGTTTGTTCCACGTAGAGCTTCAATGATGAGAGGCACGAATTGATAATCCACAAACACAATCTTGGGGTGACAATGATTGAATTGAGCAGCCATTGTTCGAGCATCGAGGCACTTATTGACGTTGTTGAGAACTGCTCCTGCCATTGGAACTGCAAAATGCATTTCGTATATCGCAGGAATGTTGGGAGTATTCAGTTTGCTTCCAATTCGATCCACTTTCACAAGTCATGTCACTCCTTTGAGTTTTTCAAATAATGCATCGTTCATCATCGCATTATGTCTTGGTATCTGCCTGGTCAAGTCAATGCTGCCAAGTCTTCGGTATGTCGCCCAATGTTCAAAGGGAAGTCATGTTGAGAGTTTGCAGCTGTAGTCAAACTTTTGCGTCAGTTATCTTTGAGTCGGTCTTATGGTTACATCATACTCAAAATTCCAGAACTTTGTTCTGATTTTTGTGTCGTCAATGTGGGATTAATCATGTCCCTCCTTCGATGAAACTATTCATGTCAACTTCATCTCATCATACAGGAATTAGTCTTAGAAAGAAAAACAAGTACCTTGAGATTTGTATGCATCAATGAAAAACCCTCTCACTTTTGACATAGGTTCACATCATTGACCTTTGATCGAAATATTCCACTGAGTGTTCGACATCAAATCATCTATTCACACTCGAGAGATTGTACTAGGGTGCCTTGGGAATCATCGACATCAATGGTGATTTCCCTTGCACTTGTTAGTGGTTCTCATCATTGACCGATAATCAAGTGGGTTTTACCATGTTGGCCATCAAGACATTGTAATCACATGGATAGAATCGTACTTTGTCGAAGACAAGATGAAGACCCTAGGTATTTGTTAAGCACTCATTGCTTTCCCCAGATTGCGATGGAGTATTTGTATGATTTATAGCATGCATCCACATTTGTATGGTCATGGTTGTGTTCAAATTTGCATCCATGTGACAGAGATCTACATTGTATCTCTGGTAGCTATGTCCAAGTTTGAGTATTCTTCACATGGATATACGATATATTCTAGTAGCCATGATTATTCATCCTTCACATGGATTTACCTTGTATTGGTCTGCAGCCATGATGAGGAGTTAGTTGGATATGAGTCAAAGTATTGATGTATTGCAGAAAATTTGGGTTTATGAAGATCTTTGATTAAGTGATTTCTTGCCTCAAAGCAATAACTTGTTCTTACAAAGCTTTCACCTATCATATTCCTCTATCATCATACTTTGGGGGGCATTCTGTTACACACAATTCTCGTCATGACCATGTAATGAGAGCCAAAACATCAGAAATTGCCTCAAATCCTCAAAATGTGAAGTTAGATACTGGTCAGGACTCATATTTTCATATTTATGTCCACCACCACTTTTTCTCTTTATACAATGTGTGTTACCCCTTTCAGTAACTTCACATGTCAGTTGACAATGAGGGGTGCCACCGCCTAATCTCTTTGAGCAATGAATGATGTAGCCCTGGTAACACTCTGTCTCTATAGCAAAAGAGCAGTGCTCGAGTTTGAAAAAACAGAAGATTCACGAAGCTTCTCGAAGATCATCTTCATGACACCCTCATCCCTACTCTTTTGGACCATCTGGACTCGAGATCCCCCTTAGTAGGATCTCCCTTCCACCTCATCCACCATTTTCTCAACCATTCCTATCATCCCAAGGGCTATAATTAGTTTCTCACCCCCCATGGGTAAAGGGAGGAAATTTATGCGACAAAACCAAAGTTCTGGCCAAACCTAGGGTGAGCATAAGGAAGACAAGTTGAAGCTTTGAGGACAAGACTTTGCATGAGAGGAGACATCTCAACACTAAGGCATATTGGTTGTAATATCTTTCTTTATTTGACTATGCAATAAAAAGTTCCTTTCCAGTATTCCTATTGTGTTTCAATCATTGGTTTTATTATCAAACTCCTTAGTCTTTGATATAAGATAGTAGATTATATTTGGTGCTTTTGATCTTGTGTGTTTTGTGATGTGTTTTTGCAGATAAATTGTGAAGATCTAGTACTTTTGAAGGCTGGAGCATTACACTGTATTGCAGGTGAAAGTTTCATTCCAAACATCTACTTGTCTTAGAGAAAGTACTATTTACTATTATTACTCATTTGTTCTACTTGTGAAGGATTTCAGGCTAAGGAAACAACTCCAGTCTGTATGAGGTGAGTATTTCCAGCAACAATGTCATAAACAAATAATGTCTTCCATAATTTATAAATGAAAGATAAAAACCCGTATTAAGGTTTTTTTAAACTAATGTCTTTCATATTAAAGTTATAAACTTGAAAATAGAGAAATTACATATCTTCTATTTCTTAAATCGTAAAATAAAATGATTAAATTTAAATTATAAGGTTTTTTCTTATGTTACATTATTTTTTTCATTTCAATTTGCATGAATGTTAATTAGTATATTTTTACCCTTTACAATAAAATGAATTGTATTTACTTATTTTATATGGATTATATTTTTTAATTAAAAATACACATTTGACATATTTTATATTTCTTATGTCATAAAATAAACAATTGGATCATAAAATAAAACTATTAAAATCCTCGAGGGGCAGCTCAGTTGGTTGGATCATTTGGGACCAAGACGATTAAGGTCGAGGTCAGTGGTTCAATTCTTTGGGTCCTTCAGGGCTAGGCATCAAAGTAATTCCCCTTGGCTTGGATCCATGGACATAGCGAGATTTAGGGTCATGGACCACATGCAGAAAAAAAACTATTAAATTTCAATTTATTAGTATTATATACAACAGTTATATAGAAATATGTTAAATTTATATTATTATTATTATTAGACATAATTAGTAGCAACCACATTAATAATATTAATGTCTCCCCTATACATTGATATATCTATATTTAGCACATTCTATAAACAAAACATTATTGATGTGCTAAATATATGTTTATCAGCGTATACCAAACACATTAATATTATTAATGTGTTCCATGCCCCTTATATGAGTAATCATTGTTATTACATTTTATCATGGTTTCAAATGTTTCATCTAACATTTCCATTTCCATATTTCTTCATATCAAATGATTTTGCATGGATGGCAATTTTATAAAGGATAAGTAGGAAATATCGCTGCTCCAGCAATTCTACAATGCAATGTGTCTTCTTGATTTTAGGTGCTACATCATTCCATCATGTAGCATCCTAGATCCCTGAAACCAATATTCCCTCAATTTCTACTTTATCTCTTAGAAATCTTGGTTCCTTAGTAGTTGTGCATATTGCTTTCTCATTTTCCTATATGTCTGGGTAGTATTGATGTATACTCCATTAAAATGATTATTAATATCTTCAATCCTTGAAATCCACATGAATCAAGGGCAATCATTTTGCATCTTTATGTAGAAATGTAATAATTTAAATACATATTATGCATCTCATTCCTTCCATACCTACAATTGTACAATTGTTTCTTCTTTACCACTCTCTTTCTCCACTTCGTCACATCTACTTCTTCCTCTTTTTCATTCCCTTTCGATGTTCCTTTACACCTTCTAAGGAAACTGCTATCTTACTTCTCTCTATAAGTTTATAGAATTTTTGTCAACTTCAACATAAGAATCACATCTCGAGCTTCTCCTCATCTGTATTCATTCATAATAAGCTATAGTGAATAATATCTGTTAAGCTAATTTAAAGTTGATATTCTCTTAAAGTTGATATTCTCTTAAGGTAGAATTGTGACAGATTTATTTTTTCCAGAGTGTTCCTCAACTCCAACAGTCCTAGCACGAAAAAATTTGAGGGATTGCATCCCCATAGCTCTAGATACCACAATCAACATAAGGGAAAAATCAAGAGTGACATGGTATCGCTGCAGGGATGGGGAAAGACCATACAACCTTAAAAGACAACAATAGACAGACAACTTGTCGGATTTTCTCAAGCTCCTTATGGTCCCCCAAATCTACATTGTAAGCACACAAGTAATCTATTGGAGCTCCAATGCACAACTACTCAAACTTTTCCAAAGCCTCAAGATGAGACTGGACATAATGCAATCACATGGGAGCTCCCACCCTCAATAATTTGCATCGACTATCCAACAATATTTTTAGCGAAAATATGGCCAATTGTTGAAATGGTAGTTTCTAGTTGTTGGAATTGCATAATCAGGGTGCATGGGGTAGTTGGTCAAAATCCCGCAGGAATGATTGAAATTGAAGTTTCAAGTTTTTGGAATTGCATACTCGAGGTGCCCCTAATCAAGGGTGCTAAACCCATTTCTGCAATCAAAATTGTAATTTGAACCATCAAAATCACAATTTTAGATAAAAATCCCCTCATTGGTTTCAGAAAAATATCATCGAAAAAAACGCAAATCATTGAGTGCAAATCATTAAGATTTTATCTTACTCTATTAAGTCATTAGCAAATAGATCCCATGAAGAACTTCAACTTCCAAAAAAGCAGTAAATTGATATCACCGTAAATAAGAAAAACTTAATGGAATAAAACAATAAAATTCTGCTTAGAATTCATTTGACATAAAACTGAGAGGTTTAACAGCTTTTGAACAAAATTAGTCATGTCTTTCCACCTTAACTATCAATAACAAGATTGGATGGAAAGCCTTGCAGGTACAAACCATCACACTACTTTAATGAAGATGGAGTTGAGCAATAATGCTACATCCACGTCGTGGGGTAGCTGGCAGGTAAAACCCCAATCCATTTCCCAAGAATGAAGCCATCCATGTTGATTCAATAGAAATTTAAATAAATAAAAATATACAAAATTAAATTGCAATGTTTAACATTAGGTTGGAAAAAATTTAGTTATAGTACAAACATATTATTATGTCCATGCAATTTTGTATTTTTTGAGTGAAAAATACCTAGTGTTAAATAGAAAAAAACAATGACTAGTAACCCTTCAATTTTACGGACATAATAATGTAATTAATTTTTGTTTTACAATTATTTAAAATAAAAATAAAAACCAATGAGTTGCAATCGACAACTTTAATAATATCATGGCTAAATTATTTAATGATGTATGGGAGTAGAGTAGACAATAACAAGATTATGATGTGATTTTTTATATACACAAAAATTAATTATTATTAAATTTTATATCATAATAACAATTAATAATGATAATATATTTTTATAAAATATCGGTATAATAACGATAATTACACATTAAGGAATTTTCCAAGTGGGCACCTTCCTCAACCTGAGGGCCTTCCATACCGTCCTTCATCGTAGCAGGTAGACTACTCTTTCCATAGCTGATTTGGCTTTTTTTTTTAATTTTTTTTAATCTTTAAAATGAGCTATCCAATAATTTTATTTTATTTATAATTTTTTTTTTTAATCTTTAAAATAAACTATCCCATAATTTTAAATAAAACCTTTTTTTTTAATATTCAATAGACTACTTAGTCTAACACTACTTAAGTTATTTTTTTTGAAGTACTCAATAGACTAATTAGTCTAACACTACCTAAGAAAAACCCAAGAAAAACTTGATAGTATGAAACACAATCCAACAATCATATTAAATGACCTAATATGTTTGGAAGGAGATTATTTAGTCTATATACCAAATCTTTCATAAAAATTAAAATAAAAAGAAAATGGTTAAACATCCTTATACCTAGCTCAATATACTGTGGCAGTCATTATCTTAGGATAAAAGGTTTTCAAGCTAACAAAATTTAGAATGAATTAGTTAAATTTTCATATATTTATGTATGCATTTCTATTCATAGAAACAATAGCTATCTTTTTCTGTTTTACCTTTTTTATGCTCTTCTATCACTTTTAAAGGAGAAGAATTTGTATGAGGTGTTTACTTTTATGTCTTTATTCTTACATAATTAAGAATTAAATAATTTATAATTTTATGCCTTTATATGTACTTAAATATTTAATTATTAAGAATTAAATAATTTAGTGTAACATTTTGCATCTTTAATTCGGATTAATAAAAGAATAATTTCCATCATTTCAAACTATACATAAATTTAAGTAATTCGTATTAATAAAAGAATAATTTCCATCATTTCAAACTATACATAACTTTAAGTACAAAATTTACAGTCTTACGTTTACTTTTATTTATAGTTTTACTATAACTAAGGCAACATATTAGTGTTTTTCCAAGTGATATCGACTCTCCAATTTACATAATCAGTTTACCGTCGATTTGAAGCAGTTGGTCCATCGATGCTTGGCACCACTCTCTAATTTTTTCACTGCCTCACCTTCCTTCATTGAAGCTTTCCCCAACTTTATACACAACATTGTTGTGGGATTAACAAAGAATGGGGTTCGAACCCTTCAACTAATGGTCGAGTGACCGCCTATAACTGTGGGCCCCATTACGCGATCAATTTCACTCTAAAAGATTGAGCTTGGATGTTATGCGATGCGGCGAGGTCCATTCCTAAGATCCAAGAGTGAGAGTGAGGCAATATGCTCAAAAGATAGCCACCCAAAATTTAAAAAAATTGCTTGGATCTATATCTAACACTAATAGCACTAGTAACAGATACGGATGGTTCTATTGTGTCATGACTCACTTCTGTTGTAGGTCTCTCAACATCTATGTTGTGTTGTGTTACGATACTTTTTTATTGCACCTCGAGGTGCAACAATTTTTTTTTTTCATATGGATGCCGCCATCCTTGCAGAAGGCCTAACCCCAAAAGACTCAAGGCTCGAACCTCAAAAGTTTTCACACCCTCCAATATGTATCACATCATATTTCATATTGTGTTGTATTGTACTTCATTAAAATCTTCTTACACCTCTTTTATATATCTTGGAGGGACATAAAAACACATCCATGTGACATGTGGGATATTACATTTATAAAATAAGTAGTTATTGAAGAATATGTTAGTGTATTAATGTAAGATTACAACATGTTTTAGAAATATACATTAGACCACTAACCAATCATTAACACATTCCAACTATGTGTGAGATGAATCTTGTTTTCCGGACTCTTTTGTTATAGGTAGTTAGTAGTTGTTTGGACATGTTTAACTTATAAGAGGCACATTTTGAGTTATATTTTTACACAACTTGTATATTTATATATGTATTTTAATAATAACATATATAAGCTTTTTATTAAGAAATATACTACGATTGTTAAATTGTAACATAATTTTCATTGCAATTTGGCTCTAAATTTGGTATACATTAAGTTTAGCAATGCCATGTATTGCTTTTAATATATCTTTTATTGAATTTACATTTATATTGCATAGATTTCATATATGTATAAATGAAATCAATGCAATAAAAATGCTAAATTCAATAAAATCAATATCGAAAACAATACATGGCATTGTTAAAGTTAATGCATATCAAATTTAAAGTCAAATTGCAATGAAAAACATATTATAATTCAATGATCATAGTAAATGAAAAACATGTTATAATTCAATGATCATAGTAAAGTGAAATGTATGTTAAATAATCAATTTAGTTCTTACAATTTATTGAGATCTATGTATCATCTTTTCTTTCCTTTGAATTTTAATAATTTGTTGCATTTTATTTAGTTCATATTTCTTAAGATGTAGTTCTTGTTGACTTACATCTTATTATTTTATGCAAAGTATACTTTTCATTTGCAAGTCAAAATGATTTGACTTCGATTTAATTTAATTTCATATTATAAGATTTTATAATGTTCCAATGTTTTTAAAAACAATTTATTAATTTAATTTTGATGAAAACAATTTATTAATTTAATTTTGATGAAAACTAAAAATAAATGTTATTTAAAAAAATCCTTTCATTATATTTCTTTATTGCTCACATGTTATTTGATGCGATATAAATCTGTGAGTGTAGCTTTATTTTGAAAAAAAAAAAGAAAATTAAAAATATTTATTGTGAAAATTTCTAGTGGCAACATTTACATGTCATTGTCCCTATTTGTTCACTAAAAAACAAAAACATAAAATTTGTTGTGATTTTTTATATGATGTTTTGAAATTGATGTGACCAATTTTATATATTTTTATTATAATGTATTTATGAGAATGATTCATTGTTGATGTGACAAATTCTATAAGTTATTTTATGTGGTTATGATTTCTCATTTATTTTCTCCATTTTTATATTCAACCTAGAACCTATTTATATTTAAGTTTCTATATTTCACAACTTTAAGGCATATTCACATCTTATCATTTCATTTCCCACATGTAATGTTTTGGTTATATATTTTCATTTTATTGTTTTTATGAGAATGATTACTTATTAATGTGGAATTTTCTATAAGTTATTTTTATGTTCTCATTAGCATAGACTAAAATTTCTACAATATTTCTAATGTCAAATTTCTGGAAATATCTTCATTCTTGTTTATTTTCTCTATTTACATATTCAACCTAGTAAAGATTATTTATATTTTAAAATTTATATATTTGGCATAGCTACTTTATGGCATATTCACATGTTATCATTTCATTTCCCAACAACAAATAGTAGCAACAAAAGAAATTACTAACAAAACAACTAAAACAATATAAATTAATGATAGAAATGTTTTTTTAATGTTTATAAATAATAAAGAGTAAGTAAAACCATCCATTAAGCTTTTATATATTTTTCCACTTTAATATTTTTCCATTTTACAAAAATTTTAAAATTTTTTATTTTCTTTTTTTTGACCGAATTTGTGGCTTCTATGATAATTGTTTTTTTAAATAACAATAGATATGAGGGTGGTAGAGCATGATGGGTTTCCTTAAACTTTAATGGAAATTTTGAATAATCATTTTCCTTGGAAATAAGTGTGTTCCAATAATGAAGCAAAAGCCTAAACTTTATATCTAGGTTCATAATTTATCAAAGAACTTTTTCTACAATAAGTGATGATCTTTAGCGACTCTTTCTTAATCATCAAACAAGCTCAAGGGAAGACAATGAATGAAGAGATAATTCAGAGGAGGATCTTCGAAAGAGTAAAGTGAAATTTGCAAAGTATTAATGAGGTTCATTTCTTCCATACCTAACTACTCAAGAATGTTGATACAAATCAATTTACAAATATGGTTGTGTCGCTTGACAAAGGCATCCTCATTAAAAATGGGGAGCCCCACCATGCACCAATTGAGGTGGCTCCTGTAACAACCCCAAAAATAATTATTGACGAATTATTTAAAGCTTTTCATGTGGATCAAATAAGATTACATAAATCATAAACTAAAACTTCAATAAATAAATAAATAAATAAAAGAAAACCTATTAACCTATAATTACATTCTAAATTATAGATCAAATATTTAACAATATGTCCTACATAACGATTCAATTACAATACCTTCACTCTTTTTAACAATAACCACACTACATCTTTATTCCATATCCAGAAGCAAATATTATCATTACTCATTACATCAACTGCTATAATTTGTAAGGTACTACTAAAGTACATATTTCTTTTAAAATAAAAACATAAATAATTTTTTTATTATAATGCATTATATTCAGAATATATAGCTACTTCCTAACTAGGGAAAAATGCCATCTTTTTCAATAAAGTAACTAATAAAATCCTAAAGTACGTATGTGCATTCCTTCCTTTAATAAATGGTAATAAAACATGTAATAATGCATTACGAAAATGACACTTACATGTATCGATACTTAATTCTAAAGCATACATTCGTGATATATTTGCAGACTTAAAAATACAGACATTATAATCCTAAGGCGTTCTTACATCCGATCATATACGAGTTAAAGTAAAAGCCGGCAGAGACTTAGAAATGTTGCGGGATCTATAACCGTTCTTCAACGCAAAAAGGGATCGAAAAGGAGTTCGAATAAATCAGCAAAGGAATTTTTTCTTTTGAGAAATCAAAAGATGCAGAGCATTAAATCCTAGATATGACTAACAAAGGATCGATCAAAGATCGTGGACAGAGAAGAGGCATTGGATGCCATTTTTCTCTAGTAAAACAAAAAAGAATTCCAACCCAAAAACCCTTGGAGGTATTACTACAACAGTTCGAGCTGGTCATTGTTTGAAATACATTCTTGACATATATAAACGATGGAATTAATATAAAATATGAATTATATAAACCCGTCCATTTTATACATTTATATAAACATTCAATCATTTAATAATGAGGGAAATCTATTTCTCTCGGCGCTGTGAAAAGGAAATAAAAAAGCAGTCAAGGATTTCTCTCAGATCTGCAAAGGCAATCCAAATCGGAGTTGGGTGATCGGATCTAAATTTTATACTCAAAACACATACCATATATCCAAACGCAGATCATGGGCAATGCATACAGTGGAAGGATCTATAATGATCATCAAAACGAAGGTAAACACATACAAGACAGATTTGTAAAACCATCACAGATATGTAAAACGTAAATAGTGTTTTGAAATGCATACCATTGATTATTTGGATATGCACTCCGGTATCCAACTTATCCATCTATTCACTTATAAAATCGGTAACAAAACTTGAGTGTACAAATTAGTTGTTCAACCACGAACCAACACGATCTGCACATCTTAAATTCACCATGCATTCAAGATTGCATAATTCATACATGATCACAAGCTGGGCGGATTTGCAATGTATCCCATACCGATACAAACAATATATTTCATCATTTACCAAGACATCTGCTCTTTAAACCATAAACCAAATACTCTATCAACAAAGAGTAATTTTCCTCACACCTATAATTTATCTGGAAATGGATTATTTCACTATGAACTGGATGCATTCACAAAGTTGTCTATATTTTCGATACAAGCAATTAAATTTCAGATTTCACAAATAAACAAAATAAATACTTAGAAGCGAATGCTCTGCCCTTCAGAGAATCATTTCCATAGATCTCGGGTTGGTTATATAAAAGAAGTCGGATCACAAAAGGATTGAACCTGTTAGCATTATTTGGAACTATAAATCGACAATGTAATAAAATCTACCTCCAACGCAATTCTTAATGGGTGTTTACCTTCCTAGGTTAAAATCCACCACTCAGAAACTCGATTGGTATCAAGTTGTTTCCATCATATCCACTTCTCTATCTGTCTCAACAGAATTTGACACAACAGTAATTTCACAGAGGCATTTTAAAATTTAAAAGAGTCTCTTCCCTCGATAGTATTCATATGCATTTTCTATAGGAACTTCATATCATGTACTATTACATTATCTATTACACTGAGAATTACTTGTCCTGATTCACAATACGGGCATATGGTTTCCCTGGCCTCTTCTTCTTTCACATTGACTTTCTACTTCTATTATTTCTATACCTCCCCTTATTCCCATCCAGACTCTCTAGAAAAAAAAAAACAAAAGCATAATACAAAAATGCAGGGGTTGGCTCTAGAAAAAGACAAAAAATACAACACTGTATAACCAGGAAAGGTCTGTGCTAACAAAAAACACCGACACTAGAAGTTGGAACGCCAATAGTGAAATCCTGTGCATAAATCAGGACTATTAAGTTAGGAATCTATATGTAGAGATTTGGCCGAGGTTTGCAAAAAAAAAATGCCGCATTCATTCTAGATCCAAAACATAGGAAGTGACAAAACCCAGATCTATGATTATAAAATAAAATGCAGTAAATCCAGATCGTCGAGGTATTATTTTTTTCTAGAAAAAGAAATAGTTTCAACAGATTGGTATTCTATACATATTTTCATTCCATATTAAATCGGAAAGGTAATGTCCAACACTAATTGTGCATTTGCAAATCAAGTATGGTTCTAATTCCAATAAACCCTAACTAAAATATTTGATTAAAAGGAAACATCGATCATACATTCAAAATATGCATATTTACAGATCTAGGTGTAGAAAGACAAATCAAATCTACTTACGTGAACCCGGGGAAAAACACACTTGGATAATCAACTCCTCCCAACCATAGGAGGCAGCAACTCAACGGTTTGCTCCACTCCACCCCCGAGCTGGATCACCAACCATGCACCAAAACAACAAGACACTTCCTCGTGGCACTCAATCTCGAGTCCATAACAAGTTCTCACGATGGACTTATAAAAATAAAAAAACGCTCAACAATCGTTTTCCCATGCACAACACGGTGTCCCGTGCTATTCCAGTGCACTCATATAAATAGCTTTGCCCAGGTCTTATGCCATCCCAGTCAAATCTCCAATCAGATCCCTTAATCCCTATGATTTAGGATCTTGTCTGGTTGTTGAGCTTTGGATTGGATTTGATTGGTATCAATCGCTCTAGCTTGCTTACACATGTTCTTTGGTGCCATGGTTGGTGTCCCCTCATGTAGTTGAGTTCTCCAAGTGTTATTTTCTTTATTAATAAGTAAATAAAAATGTTTGTTTGTGCAAATGTCGTTTGAGTTTCATAACTCATTACATAATAAAAATAATAATTTTTTCAAAACATGAAAAATAAAAGTAATGTCATGGGGGTATTACAGCTCCCCTAATTACGAAATTATTAGAATTAAGTGGGCATAAGGACTCGTAACTACTCCCAATAATGATATTAATGGAATGGCTATATAATAATTGGCTTCATCGAGAAGAGTGAAGGATGATGAGTCTCTTCGGTGTTAATTCGCATAAGAGAGCCATAACACTCACTCTTGCTTCTATCTTACTCTCGCCTTTTAACTTGTCTCTGAGCATGTCTTCTTTTATGGTTTCAATGTTGCTTTCAATTATTGAGGTGAGTTTAATTTTATGTAGTTTCCCCATGAGGTGCATGGCCTTGGTAGGGAGGAGCACTCAATCTTACTTGCTAGTGCTTGGCCTCAAGGAACTGCTCTTTAGTGGTTGTCCATCTCAAAGCAAGTTAAGCTTTTGGATTCCTTTCTATCTGGTTTGAGGTTAGAATGATGCTTGTTTGGGATTTTTCTATTGCATTAGGTGAGTATGCTTGAGGTGATGGGACTACTATAGTATTCTAATGTTGTTCTTGGTATTTGGGTGATTTCTTTTTTTATTGTTGTCTAAGTATAGATTTTGTTGTTCTTTTCTATTACTATGTCCCAATCTTCCCATTTCAAGTGGACCTAGTTGGAGGTAATGAAATTAGAGAGATTAAGAAAAATGTTTTGAGAATGCATCACCAACTTGATGGTATGAACCACTCCATAGTTATGTGAGGAATCATGTGGAAAGAATGGAAGTCGAACAAGAAGAAATGAAGAAAAATATGAAAGAGCAAGGGGGCGAATAAATAATCTTGCTAAGGGCTTTGAGATGCACTACAACTTAATTCTAGACCTTTCTCATAGATATCAATCAACAATAAGTCACCTGGTTATCTCTTGAGTTTCAAAGCTCACAGGAGAAGAAATTGTACAACAAATTGCAATGGCAATTATAAAACAACCCTCTCATCGAAGTGCTCAAGGAATTGCTCGTGATGACTAGTTTCTGGAAGAATGCATGAGTGGACATTGCTTTGGTTAATTTCTACATTTTCTTAAATAATGTTTTAGTTACTTCCACATTTCTGTTATACCAATATGTTAAGCAATATACAATATATTAAGTAATATAAAAATAGGTTTTCTTAAAACTTAAGGTACTCAAGATTATATTGTTATATTGTAGAATCAACATTATATTATATTATATTGTGGAATAATTTTGGTTTTGCTTAGTCTATTGTATGTATTTTTGTAAATTTGTGAAGTTGTAGGTTTTTATTTAGAATTTATCCATTAGAAAACATATAACATATATATAAAAAAATAAACTTTTTTAAATACAAAAAAAATATATTAAATACAAAATTGTATATTTGCATTTTCATCTAGGTCATAGATCATAGTGTAAAGTAAATACCTTTTAATACTCAAATTTTATATAATAGTAGGAATAATCCACTCAAATTTTATATAATAATAGGAATAATCCACTCAAATTTTTAAATGCCACATAAATAATATATTAAGTACAAAATTGTACATTTACATCTTCATCTAAGTCCGTGTAAAGTAATACTTTTTAATACTCAAATTTTACATAATTATAAAAATAATCTACTCAAATTTTATATAATAATAAGAATAATCCACTCACATTTTTAAATCCCACATATACACAATATATTAAATACAAAATTGTGTATTTACATCTTCATCTAAGTCACATTGTAAAATAAATACTTTTACTACTCAAATTTTATGTAATAATAAGAATAATCCACTCTCCTTGAGGAATAAAACCATTTATGCGAAAACAAAAATCAATGGAGAAAGAAATTTACATCTTATATCAATAAGCATGATACAATTATTTATCCATTGACATTTGTCCAATCAATAAGCATGATACAATTATTTATCCATTGACATTTGTCCAATCAATGGAGAAAGAAATGCAAATCTTAGGTCATAAAGCATCCAATTATATGCATGATACAATGGTTTGTCTTAAGTCATAAAGCATTCAATCAATGGAGAAAGAAATGCAAATCTTAGGGCATAAAGCATTCAATTATATGCATGATACAATGGTTTGTCTCAAGTCATAAAGCATTCAATTATATGCATGATACAATGGTTTGTGCTGCTCCACTAACTTGGATGGAAAAGATGGGAAAATCTAGATTGAATAGAAAAGATAGGAAAATCCAGAGAAAAGATGGGAAAATCAGATTGGATGGAAAGGATAGGAAAATCCAGAGAGTTCCATATATTATCTTAAGTGGAAGACAAAGAAACAATGACTACTATACAAAACGCATAAATAGTAAATAGTGGAACCACAAATGGCCACCAATTCAGGGTGAGAGAGAGCCTATATGCAGAAGATCTCTATCTTGAGTGTCAAACATAATGGATGATGCTTGCCCAAATCTTATGTGACTAAATAAGACAAATATATTCGCACTTGGAATTTTTCGTACATCGGGGTTATTCAATACCAGCTCGAGCGAAGAACTCACTCCAATCATTTTCATATTTTTTGGTCCTTTGCTCAGAGTCTGCTTACTGTCTCCATCTTTTCCCACTGCTGTTCTGTGTGTGGCAGCTTTTTAGCCATTTCCCTGAGAAGAAATTTTTGAATTTTACCAGTGGACGTCTTCGGCAGTGACTCCATGAACACCACAGTTTTGGGAGCCATGTAGCGAGGCAGCCGCTCTCTGCAGAAAGAAATCATCTCTGATTCTGTTAGCATTGCCCCCGGACGATTAGGATTGCTCGGCCCTCCTGATCTGGTACTCACAAAGGCACATGGGGTCTCTCCCCAGAAAGGATCAGGCCTCGCCACAACAGCTGCCTCAACAACCATGGGATGACTGTACAACACAGACTCCACCTCCACGCTGCTGATGTTCTCCCCACCTGATATTATAACATCTTTGGAACGATCCTTTATCTCCAGGTAACCGTCGGGGTGGATCACACCCACATCCCCTGTGTGAAACCACCCACCTTCCATGGCTTTGCCAGTGCTCCTCTCGTCCTTGAAATATCCCTTCATGACGCTCGGCCCTCTCATCATAACCTCGCCCAACTTCACTCCGTCTCTAGCCACGCTAGCCATGGTTAGCGGATCCTTCACGTCCAAGTCGGCCAAACCTAGCGACTTAACGCCCTGTCTAGCCTTGATTTTAGCCCTCTCGTTGGCTGAAAGTCTGTCCCACTCAGATTTCCAAGTGCATAAAACCACCCCTCCTGCTGTCTCTGTGAGGCCGTAACCATGAGTAACAGAGAATCCCAGCTCTTCAATTTTGTGCAGCACAGCAGCAGGCGGAGGAGAGCCCGCGGTTAAAATCTCCACCCGACGGGGTATAGGTTTTCTGTCGGATGGATCTGCGTTTGCCATCATGGAAAGCACCACAGGTGCCGCGCAGAGATGGGTAACCCCGTGGTCGTTGAGGGCTTTGTAAATGATGCTCCCGTCGAATTTTCTTAAGCAGATATTTATGCCGCCTAGAGCAGCTATTCCCCACGGGAAACACCAACCATTGGCGTGAAACATGGGCAGAGTCCAGAGATAAACCGGCTGCGACTTCATACCCCACGTTAACAGAGAATCCATAACCATTGTATAGATGCCCCTGTGGCTGTGAACTACTCCCTTGGGAGCAGAGGTTGTGCCCGATGTATAATTCACAACAATACTCTGCCATTCGTCCACGGGCCACCGTGTCTCGAACTCTGGATCTCCCTCTTGCAATAGCCCTTCGTATGTTGTGGCTGTTGCGGTACTCGTCGGAACTAATTCTCTGCCATTGACGAGCTCCTGGATGAGTACTAGGCTTGGCTTATGGTTTGTTCCACGTAGAGCTTCAGTGACGAGAGGCAGGAATTGATAATCCGCAAACACAATCTTGGGGTGACAGTGATTGAATTGAGCAGCCATAGTTCGAGCATCGAGACGCGTGTTGACGGTGTTGAGAATCGCCCCTGCCATGGGAACTGCGAAATGCATTTCGTATATAGCAGGAATGTTGGGAGCCACAACAGAGACCTGCATGGCAACCACAGCTATAAAGATCAAGATTGCTATGCTGGGTTTCTTGAAAGAAAAATAAAATTCCCATGAAAATGATCAATACTGAGTTAAGATTCCAGTCAGTACTTACCACATCCCCTGGGGAGATATTGCGAGCAGAGAGAGCAGAGGCAAGCTTGCGACAGCGTTGATAGGTGTGAGACCATGTGAAACGAGTCGAATTGTAGATGACAGAGGTGGAATCTCCATAGACAATGGCAGCTCTCTCTATGAAGCGAATTGGGGACAAAGGAGGGTGATTCGCAGCACAGCGCTTCAATTCCTCCATTGCCCTCTCTTCGTCTTTCTTTCGCCCAAAGATTTCAGTCTGAAATCTACGCACCCAACGCAAATTTCAATCTGAATTCTACGCACCCAGCGCTCCAACTTTATATCAAAAGAAGTAGCCGATATCCGAATGATTCGGATAACCCGAAATCTTAGCTTGCCGGAAGCAAGAAGAATTCCGTCGAGTGGCACTTTTTTTAATGTTTAATGACCCTGTCTGTCAAGGCCGTGAAGAGTGACGATTTATCTGACGTTTCCACTGAATGACATGAAAGGGCAGGCTGGGCATTTCCCGATTTATTCGAATGTGGGTACTGGTAGGACTGACCGTCATGAATTATTTCCATTCGATCGAAGTAGCATGCCACGACCGAGAGACTCGGGAATCGGGACGAAGGGGTCAATTTCTAAAGAACGAACTATTCGGGGCAAAATCCACCAAACAACACCAAGTGGCAAGAACTTATTTTGTTTATAAGTCGGCCTGGAATTTGACGTAACGTTTTTCCCATTTGAAAACGTATTTGATAGGTAAATATAAATCACGGCCGTCAAAAATTTTAAAACGTGAATTTGACGTTTAACTATTTACAGTTGTCGTCATAAAATTTATTACTCTTTGTAAATATAAAGCCAACAATTATACCTACTAGCAACTGCTCCAACTGCCCCAAGGAAGGTGCAATAATACGCTGTTAAGGTAGTTGTTAGCGGGTAAGTGAGAAAAAAAAGTGTAACATTGAAGTGAGCCAAAAAAAAAAGGAGAATAAATATATATTCTATGTCAATATTGAGAGAGGCCACTTGTTGCAAACGAGAATTAATGGAGATCCCAACACTATTCCAGGAAAAGCCACTTGGTCATAAAGAAGGATTTTCGATCTTACTATGGAGGACAAAAATGTCAGAAACAAGATATGGTGCACTGTGGTCGTGAAACTCAAGTGAGGGTTGATGACCTCCTGTGCAACAAAGAAAGTGAAGATTCTGATTCTAGGCCAAATGCAATTGAGAATATGACAGTATGGATGATCGTGGCACTGATAATGAGATTTTAGTAGTACCCCAAACTTTTTTCTACCCAGAGAAATTTATGTTGAATCTAGTTGCAATCCCTGTGTCTAATCAAAACTACAATCGAGACGACGTGTAGGATCTGCACAAATCAAAAGACATGGTGCCTCATCTCGGAATGAGAAAGATATTGGTTAACCACCAAAAAATAAAACAACTAGGTCCCATTTTTTCTTTACTCCATATTAATCAACTTGTTTTCTTAGTTCCTACCGAAATCATGTCCAATACAATGTTCTTAAAACTACTAATTTCTAACCATATAGTGGATATGCTACAAACTAAACTATGGCTATACTCATATGTGTTTACGAAACCATATCTATGTGGATGACCATAAAAATATATATATTTTTTAAAATAAAGATAGTAGATGATGTTGAATGGTTATTTTATCACTGTAGTATAACCAATATTTTCCCATAACTACTTTAAACCAGCGTAGATCCAAATCCTAGGCTCTATCAAGAGCCGAGAGGGATCAAATCTCCTGTGCTGCAAACCTCCTTGAGTGCAATACCTGAGAAGAGGTTTGCACCTCGGGAGATTTGATCCCTCTCGACGCTTGATAGAGCCTAGGATTTGGATCTACGCTGGTTTAAATAATTTATAGACATATATTTTATGCATTAATCATGTTTTTTTCTTTAAAAAATTGTGTTATTGTTGTTGTTATTACTACTGTTACTGTACCTGTTACTTGAATAAAAGTACCTGTTACTTGAATAATTGAGAGCTAAATAATATCAATAAACAATATACACGACTTTATACTTTATAGTTATAGAATGTTTGCCCTCTGTGCTCGTTTTACATTACATTGTATCTGAAACTTGTGATATTATGTATAATATCAGGTCGGCGGTATATGTAATTATTAACACAGCGTTTATAATAAAAGGTTTTTTTTTTCCCTCCAAAAAGGGTCAGGTCGGCGGTGGGTGACTGAAGGGTATAAAAAGTGAGCTTCAAACCTACGATGTCGGATATCTATCGTCCATGTGCTTAATCTATCTCCGTTTTTTTAGATTGCGGAGCCCATACTTATCCACACATTCACAAAAGCAGAGACGTATCCCGTTTCCTGTATGATTTTATTATGATTGATATTTCCGATCTCATTATCCCTTACGGCCACCTCAATTCTTTATATCCATCAAAATCTTTTTGTTATTCGAAACAATCGTCCACTCTGCTACCAAGGATTTATAGTCTGGATTCCAGATTACTCCATTGTTGCTTCTCGCATATGATCTCGATATGGCTTTACAGATACGAAGGGTATCCTAAGGAGATAAGCGAGACCAGATTCAAATAAGATAAGCTTCGTAATTCAACTCACTGCCTTTTATATGTATACCCCCTCCCATAGTGACATCATCATTGTGCCGTCCCCCGCATAACAGAGCATATTGTTTCGTAAACCTTCTTAGGACTGCAGATTTGAAATACAATTACTAATTGGAATAAAATCTATATACCAAAAATCACAGAAAGCTTCTACTTGAGTGTTTGAAACCATATCCCTGCTGACCTTTCACTTTTGCTTTTCAGAAAAAACATAAGGCAATTGGCTTCTCGATTCCCTCTAAGTGGGTGCTTTAAGTTTTGGTTTCTATTTCTATGAATTTTTATTATGATACTGTAAAATCTCGCTTTCTACTAGTGCTGCATATATATTGCTTTTGGAATTATGATAATTTAAAACAAAAACAATAGATCAATGTATATTGGAATATTATATGAAGGTTTAAATATAATATACTCACGATTTCTGTGCAGTCACGGGTTCAAGAGGAGGAGTCAGGCAGTTCCCAACTTCTCTGCAGTCACTAGTTCACGACTTCTCTGCAGCAAGAAGAAGCGCCCCCATGATTTTTAGAAGATCGGAGCTCTGATGAGACGCGATTAGGTAACTCATCTGCTGAGACGCGATTTATATAGTTGTTTTTTTTTCTTCTAATTTTCTATTTTTTTAGCCGACATAACATTGTAACTTTACTTCTAATTTTTTTTTGTATTTTTTTTTAATAGCCGACATAACATTATGTAACGTTACATAACGTGACAACGTTACGTAACGTGACAAGATCTACCCCATACTGGGCTGTAGAGAGCCTCTCGGCTCAATAATAGATAAGAAGGATTTTATTTTATTAAAATATTCGTTTCATTGTGTTAGGTAACCATAGAAATAAAAATTTGTGAACATAAAGATAATCATATGATGTTAAAGAGGTGAGTACTTCACATGTCAGTAAAAGAAAAAAGAAACCTATCACATCATTCACATGTTAGTTCACGAGACAATTAAAACATATCACATGGGTAATACCATACCTTTAGTAATACCAGAAAAAATGGAGCACTTCAATGTATTGAAAAATAAAAAAATTAACAGTTTAACATCACATTATACAATGAACATGCCATTGCAGAGGAGAAATATATCTGATGAAGAAAAGAAGCCAATGTGTAGGCATAATATGGAATTACTTGCTGTCCATGTGGTTCCAAAGTTCATAATTGTGCTAGCATAGGTTGTCAAAGCAGCTTGGAAAACAAACATTTGACGACGGGTTACATAGTTTTTCTTTCATTAGATGGACATGAAGACTGCTTTCCTTAATGGCGGAGTTGAGGAAGAAGTATATAAAGAGCAGCTGAAAGGTTTTGAAGTTCATGGGAATGAGTCCATCTGTGCAAATTAAAGAAGGCCTTGTATGGGCTTAAGCAAGCACTGCGGGCTTGGTATGCAAGAATTGACAACTACCTTCAAAGCTTGGGTTTTTCCAAGAGCTCCACTGATCCTAACCTATATTTAAGATTTTGGAAAACCATTCTTTGATCCTAGTCTTTTATGTGGATGATTTGGTCCTTGCAGGAGAAGAACAATTGATAACCCATTTCAAGAGGGAGCTCACTTCTAAGTTCGAGATGAAAAACCTAGGTCTCATGCACTATTTTCTTGGGTTAGAGGTTTGGCAAAGAACAGATGAGATTTTCCTCTCACAAGATACTGAATTGATGTATTGCGCAGATTTGGGATGATGGACTGTTAGTCCATGAGCACTCCCATGGTATCGAATCTAAAGAGGTTGGATATGTCAGGTTCTGGTTCAGATATGGTGGATCCCGCTATGTATCGACAACCCATAGGATCCTTAATGTACTTGATTCATGTCTGAACCGAGGCACAGACATTGGGTTGCTGCCAAGCATGTGCTTAAATACCTTCATGGGACTTTTGCTTATGGTCTCAAATACACTTCCAGTGGTGAGTATTGCTTCATGGTCATGTTGACTATAATTGGATTAGTATCTCTATGGACACAAAAAGTACTTCAGGTTACTGTTTTAGCATGGATTCTGCTATGATATCCCGATCCAACAGGAAGCCAAGATCTATAGTTCAAAGTACCGCAAAAGCAGAGTATATAGTAGCAAGTGATGCCAACCGAGAAGCTATTTGGTTGAGAAAGCTTCTAGTCAGGTTGTTTGGTGAGATGCTTGATTCTATTGTCTTTCACTGTGATAACTAGAACTGTATAAAGCTCTTAGAAAACCCGGTATTTCATAACAAATCAAAGCACATTGAGATGAAATATCACTACATCAAAGATATGGTTCAGAGAGGTGCCATAAAACTAAGTTGCATTGTGACCAATGAATAGATTACAGACGTGTTGAAAAAGCCTTTGTCCTTGACAAAGTTTACATACTTTCCAGACAAACTTGGGGTGGCAAAGAATGCCTCCCTCGTTGATAGGGAGTGTTGAAGTTTGCAGCATTGTGAGTCAATCTCCAAGTAGGCTTTGACTTATTAATATAACTAATGTTGCAT
>LPNX010093883.1:64563-77011 GCA_001517045.1 Pseudotsuga menziesii | reverse complement strand
AAAAAATTGGCAACAAAGGGAACATTTATGTGTGAGATCATAATACAATGTTAGATATACTATGACTCAAATGCTATCCCCTCAAAATCCATAGTCATTTTAATAGCTCATATCTATCGATTGTAAAAAATGTAAACTACTTGTACTGAATGTCCCAAACAAGCATGCAAAACTGTTCCAAATTGTTACAAATTTGAATGAGAATTCATAATGGCAGATTATTCAGTTCAAATAAATTGCATATGAAACTGTCTAATCTTCTTTTCTTGACTCATAGGATCTTCCATAAGCACCATCTTTGACTTCTCTTTCACACCTGCTAATTCTAAGAAATCCTTGCCATCCCTCTCTTTTCCTTTAAAGATAAGCTTTTGATCTTGTGGATCCAATCCAGTCACAGGAGCAAGTAATTTTTTCAACTCACCTGCACGAAATATTCGATTAGTAGGTCAATTTAGGAAGTCCAACACTTTCCCCCTCTTCGCGTTCATGATGCAATACAAATCCATTACAAACAAGGAAAGTGGACTCACGGACGGTATAGGCCCCAGTGAGCTAGGTCAACAGGTAATGTGCATTGGGTCTAATCGTTCTTAGTTGGTAATTGCAGTGATCAGAGTTCCAAATCTGATTCAGTCAGACATTTTCACATGCGTAGCATAGGCATAGGCCCAAAAATCTTAGATGCCTAACCATTAACTTAGGGCAATGAAAAACAGAAGTTCAAACACACCCAAATAGCAAGGTTGACAAACAACAATCAAATATTTCTTGTTCATCTGTACAATAAGTGGCGAGATATACAGGGGCAATCCTCGTGTGAGGAAAGTTATCCTTGTCAAGCATTCTATTTTAAGCTAGTCTACACTCTCTCACATTATTTTGTCTTTTGCTCATATTATAATAGATACTAATAGCAAATGAGCATTATTAAGGCTGCAGATCTTGACCTAAAAGGCTTCCTTAACAATCTAGACCTATGGCGAGGAAAAAAAGAAAAAGAAACCATAAAGAAAAATACTCATGTAGTGAAATTATCTGGAATTGAACTATGTTTGGACTCACTACATTATGACTAACTGTAGAAACCTTCATACATGAATACTCATCATGTTGACAAGTCCAAAAAATATTCCATAGAACAGTCGATCATCCCTTCAATAAGTCTGTAGGTTAACTGAAATTAACCATTGATCATTACCTAATCTGCTGCACTGATTTGCTACATATATTTTTTTTGTTTATTTCTATCCAAGTATTCCCAGTCACTCACTAAATAGGAATCAATGGATGTTTTTCATGTCTTCACTTAGATCAACTGTTAATGAGTTTCTTCTGCACACTAAGACAAACCCTGGATGGAAACTGAAACTAATGAGGAATCTATTATGCAACCAAAGGGCAAAGAGGTTTGTTTGTGCAATTTATTTTAATATTACAAATTAAAAAAATGAAATAGATGCCGTGTATAAAAGCTTACAAACACTTAATATAATAGGAAACATCAATGATGGGATAATGTGGAGATAGAATGTGTTGTTGTTTTGATGAGCATTATGGAGTTCCAGTATCATGCGATTGTTGCAAACCATTGACTAAGAGATACATACCAAATATCTCAGGAATTCAAATCTTCAGTCTGGAATAAAGTTCTCATCAACCAAAGATATATTTTTAGCTACAAATAGATTTATGACACCAAAATGAATGTATTCAACATATATCTGGTTTTTGTATATAAAACACAAGTTCAAGAATTAAAGTTTAAACAACGTAACCTGTAACTTCACATTGGAATCTGGTAGTCTACAGGTGTCTGCAGGTTTAACAAGAGCAATATATTATAGGTATGCATTGATGGAATACCCTATGTAGAAATGTTTCTTAATCTCTGTGTTTTTCTGGAATTTTTAATATAATCAGATGCATACATATATATTTGTAAATCTCTCGTGATCTGTGAATAAAAGTGAAATCCCATATCCAGACAACAAATGTAAGCGAACCATTTCAATACAATACCTTTTAAACATAAAGAAGCAACATGTATGGCCTTGCCACAAAAACGAAACTACTACAATACCTTCAATCTCCTATCTAAAAGGGTCACATCAATATGTTGAAAGCATGCATGCACAGGGTCATTCAAATTTCTCAAGCTTACATGGTTAATAAATTCCATCGACTGGGCATTGGGAGAACATATTTCTTGCTCTGAAGCTGCAATGTTGCAGGTGACATTCTGGAACATCTGTTGCTCTTCTATAGGGGTGTCCATTAGATTCCAAAGCTATAGCATAGTAGTAGCCAAACCTTGAAGCTGCAAATATTAAAATAGACAAAAGAATTAGCACAACACACTGCATTATATTGTAATAGAGATCAGGGTGATAACAACCAAACAATAAGGGATAAAAAAATGTATGGGCAAGCTCATGGAATTAACCTTCTGCATCCGCTTCTTTTTCTTTTCTTGCAATGTTTGAATTGTCACAATCAATTTATCAACAATATATTTACTAATGCTCTTTGATTGTTCAGAATCTCCCAAGCTTGGATGCACATCTCTACCTATGTGTAGAAAATCCAATCCAAGGACAGAGCATACTTCATGGATTGTGTTTACAATCCCGATGACTTTGAAGAGACGGTCGCTCTACATAAAAAAAAACAAAAACAAAAATAATAGATCACAAATCCATGGATACATATCCTACATGGAAAAGCAAATATATATTACAAATACATAAAAGACATAAGAAAAAAATAATAGATCACAAATCCAAGAAGACATATCCTGCATGGGAAGGCAGACCTAGATTACAAATTCAAGAATGGAACAATCCAACAATAATCAGAGGGGCTACAGACTATCATTTCAATCGTACCTCAAATTGAATTAATTGAGAACAACAAAAGTATTTAGAAATTCAAGGGACTATAAATTGAGTTAATTGAGAACAACAAATGTATTTAAAAATTCAAGGGGCTTGAATTCATGTTTGATCTTTTCAAAGCAATTTATAAAGCAATGTATATTTTTTCACCGTTTCCTTACCAATATTTGCATCATGTACTTGTTTTCTTGCTCTAATGTTTTCTTTGTTTTTGAAACCCGCTAAACACAAAGTCTCTATCGGGTTATCCCACCTGAAAACTATTAGCAAAACATAAAACGGAATAAAATGTTGAAGCGGTAGCACTTCTTACCTTTTCCTTTTGAATCATTTGAAGTTGCTTCTAATATTCTTAAAAATTCCTAAGAGATAAATAATTTTTGTCCACTGTAATGGCGAGCAGACTAAGAACTACATATTTGGCAATTTCATTCGAAATATTTTGAATCTGAGTTTTAACATCCCGAATTTGCTGAATTTTTTCCTCTTTTTTTCTGCACGTTTCTTCCAATAGAGGAGAGGAGATATCGCTTCTAGTTGCTCCTTCAAGCTCCTTGCTCCTCTGTCTCCCTAAAAATGGTGTAGGTAAAACAAAAACAAAATCAGAGTCCGTTACGATTTAAAATTTTAGAGAAAAAAAAAAAATTCATGATACAAACTACAAAGACTAAAACATTTTCAGGTCTTGTCATTTGGACCTGTTTAGGCATGGTAGGGAAAACTCCAAGGGCAAAATAAATGGAAGCGAGCTCTGATTCTCTATCAGCAATGGCTTAGTCAAGCCAAGCCCGTGCTCGATTTGATTGATCTACTTTCCTTATGTAGACTTCTAAGCATTCTTGTTCAAGCTGGAGCAACATTTTATCAATTTCCTCATTCGGCTCCCCCATTTGGTCCCATATTAACTGTGATTAAGGAGAATTTTAGCCACCAAACCCATTGTACGACCCAGACCTCAATTTTCAGCGTGAGTTGAAATAAATACAAGAAATATTGCAAAATTACCTTAAGCATGTCATTGAGAAAGGGAATACGGATCAAGCGGTCGATGGATTCCTCCAAAAATTTTGGGGCGATTTGAAGATCCAGAGGCTCAAATCACTTGCTGAATATTGCTTCAGTGTGGCGGTCCGAACCTAAAGGAAAGTTCCTCCTTGGAACCTGGTTGCTACAAAATGGAAGAAAGTCAATGGAGGTAACACTTACCAATGGGTCAGCAAGTACGAGGCCATCTCACAAACCTAGACAAACCTCGCATCCATCCCATGTACATGACAGAGGGAAGAGATGCAGATGGAAAAGTTACACAGTAGAGGGAACCTTATGAAGATTGAGCAAACTTACTGAACAAGTAACGGGATCACGAAGGAGACACGCAGGGATGGGGGTTAAGTGGCAGGTCCAACCATCAATGCTGTCACTTGCGGAGGAGCCCGGACTGGGTTCTAAACTTTACCTCCAAAACATCTGGAAGGCCCGAGTTTTATACAAGTCAATTTCAAAACACGCAGAGGGCCAGCGGATCACGAAGGAGACATGTGGAGAACCAGCGGATAGCGAAGAGGACACGTGGAGGAGCACGGTTGGTTGATTAGACGACGAAATGAACAGTGCTTTTCCGAAGAACTTTGGAGAAAAATTCCTTACGACGTAATCAAGACTCTGCGAGTAAGTCAACCATTGCTTCCATAGGCAGGAACTGAGCTGTCCAAAGAATGATTGTGATTACTGGGTTGCAAAATAAAGATCCTTCGCTCCTGGAGGTGGAATGCTAAGCTCTTTCACCAATGCTCTGTTTTGCCTTTATAACGAATAAATAGATGAAATATTAGAATGTGAGTTTGAAGCCGATATCTTTGTGTCTTGTAAACTTCTTGTAATGCTAAACATTGTAAACATAAGGATTTTGGTGGAAAAATATTGATAACTTTAATGCTTACTTATTGAGGGAAGAGTTCTTGTAATGCTCTGCAAATTCTATCCCCAAACCATGTTTAGCACCAATATAGCTAACTTCCAGCATCCATGTAGCTGGGTTGTACTTATCTTTGATCTTTGGTACTCCTGGAATGGCCTGCAATTTTTCATGATGAAAATCAGAAAATTAACTCACATTTAGGGATTAAATTAGCAGTGCTAGGTCCCAAACTCTTTTCATTTTCTAATGACCACAAAAATCTGCAAGTCGTTAGCTCAAAGTATTCGACAACCTTGTGAGAATTCTGTCCTAGTGGCCCGAAGAAAATGGATCTCCCTCCTCTTTTCATCAACAGGAGTTGAAGCCATCATTGTAAACCAGAAATCAACACCAAACTCTGAAACAAATATTCAAGTTGACTTATAATATAAACCTTAGTTTACCTCGTCAAAAGCTTGAAAGATGTCAATGTTAGGCTGATGAATCGTACAGACAACAGTGCTTCCAGTATCTAGTGTATTACGAACAGTTCGCATCACAATCACAGTTGCTCTAGCATCCATACCAGTATTCGGCTCATCCATGAAAATTATAGATGGATTTGCAACAAGCTCCACAGGTATTGTTAACCTTTTCCTTTGTTCAGTTGGCAATCTAGAGGAAAACCTACCAGTGCATCACTTAAATTATCTAATTCCATAAGTTCCATGACCTCATCAGCAAAGGCCTGTGAATTGGAATATTTTCAAGTTAGTAACATGACAAGTTGGCATCGTGTCAAAAGAAAACACTACTGGATGGTAGACCAGAGAAAATGATAGCTGTAGACTTATGATTTTGTTTTATTTGTCAACATCCTTTGGAAGACGGAGAAATGTTGAATATAACAAGGACTCCCGGACAGTTACTTGTGGAGAATGTATATCATTCTGTTCATAGTAAACGGAAATACTAGTAAAGGTTTCTTGCTTTTTCGAAAATACAGAGATTGGGATATCACCATCAATGTATCATCCAGTCTTTCTTCCAGTGAAGACGCCCATTAGATTTTTCTTCCCAGCACCACTAACCCCATCAATGCTGTAAGAACACCAAGTCTGAATGCCCCTGTAATATCTTGGAGCAATTGAAGTCTATCTTCAGAGACATGTTCCCTCAATTCCTACAGACAAATTCAGAACACAGAAGAATACCAAAACAATCCTCGATAACTTGAAAACACGCGGAGGACAAGCGGATCACAAAGTAGACACGCGGGGATGGGGGTAAAGTGCCAGGACCACCGGATTGCGAAGAGGACACATGGAGAACCACTAGATCGCAAGAGTGAAATGTGCCAAAACAATCCTCGATAACTACTTCAGATTTGCATAATAACTCCATGGCAAATTTACCCTTGAACAAACTTTAAAATATGTCTATTGAAGAGAAGGCTCTTCTTTGCAAAGAAGTGTCACATTTTTTCATTACATTCCTCTCTAAGAGCACCTTTAGAATGCAGAAGAATTCTGCAAATGCAGATACATTTGGGGATCTCTCTGATAGCTGTAAAGTCAGAGAATCCCAGGCATCCAACCAAAATGGGGATAGGAAAGCATAAATTTTGCGAAGGGCAGACTTTTCTCATCATTCTTGTAGCAAAAGGTTAGAAAATCTATCCTAAATAATTCATGAGAGACCAAAAAACATATGAATCAGGAGCATAACAGGAAGGCTGATAGGCACATCCATGTCAGCAAAATAACCATTCATTCAAATTGAATGCTTGTGCCTCATAAAGAGAGTGAAAGGGAAAAGCCCGGCACAAGCCAAAATAACTGAAATATCCCATGATCAATGATCATATCATCTAAAGATCCAGAAAATCCCTCATGCCCTGGGGCCAATGAAAGAGCCTGTTTGTAGAGACTGTCAGCCTGCTAGTTATGCTCATGGTAGATATGATTGATGGTCAGTAAAGGCACTCTTGTGCAAGTTTTGGTGGATAAGTGTAACGCAAATATTCTCTAGCAGATGCTTGCTATTGTTTGTTGGAATCTGTGTATATATTGTCAGGTTAATGGGCGAACCAGGCTCTTTTTTCTCAAAAATCCTGTTTTCGGATGCCCGTGAGATATCTCGAAGAGTTTATGCCATTAGACGTGATGATCTCAGCCATCTGAGGGATGAGAATGACAATACAGTTATCTTCGCTTTCAGTGGATTTCTTGATCCTCCTGTCTTTGGATCCACAACAACCAAATTCGGAGAATGCCAAATTAACAATATCGGTTGTCTGGAGTGGATGAAAGATGGGAACAACCAGCTAGCCTTCGTCCATCTGGGTGCTCTCTGTTATGGAGAGAAATTCCTATGGCTTGGAGTACCACAACAGACAGCTTGACTCCATAAATCAATCCTTTCCAATATGCAATAGAAATTAAATGTCTAACACTAAAGGATCAGACCTTGTACCTTATTCCGGATGGTTGAAGTAGATCCCCATTGAGCTTTCCAATCTTCAGCTTGAATTGATCTGTTACTTCCTCAACAAAAAGTAAACAATACAAGCATTCTAGATATCATGGTGTTAGATCTATTCTAGCATATATAATCAATAATGTACCAGCATTTGACATAATCCCATGGATAAAATATTCATTCAAACACACATTATTGGATAGGAAAATATATTTCTATTAATATAGATTAGAGATTACAAGATACAACCTCTGACGGCACGTCTGCGAACCGGAGAAACTAAATCCCCCACTTGGGCCTCCACCACTTCAATCCTCCATCTCTCGATAGCAAGCTCACAAGCAAAAGACAAGCTTGGGAAGAACACACTAGTGCTCCAAGGGACAAAGGGATGCAGACTCAAGCATAAGTTCCAACAACAATGGACTATAGTTTCTTTGCTCTCAATTCTCTCTTATGCCTTCAATGTACAAAGGGGTTCCTTATTTAGCTTTTCAAAGGGGTAATGAAAGGTCGAATCCGAGCGATCTCAAGGCATAGGGAAGGCCAGGAGTCAAATGAGTCGGATCCATGTCAAGGAAAACTCCAAAAGGATTTGGATTATGCACACATCCCGATGTACACGGTTTTAGTGGTCAAACCCGTGTATATATGCGCTTATAGGTTTAAAAGTCACGTATATCATCTCATATGTTTTTAGGGATGATCAAGGAAACATCAAAGGACAAAAAGTGGTCCATAGGGTCTAAGGAGTCTGCAGCGCGACAGGGGAATGCCATATAAAGTGTGATTCACCTAGAGTGGTGAAATCCGCTATAACAGATGTCCCCTAATGTGTGAGGTCAGAGGGGTCATACGATGGCCGAAATACATTATAAGTCCATCCCATAAGTGGAGTGATGAAGGATCCCAAATGGAAGACCAGCCACCCAATCAGCATAGTACACTAATACAACTCTGCATACAACTGCAAATACATATAGCAGTCCCAGATACATAAGAGTACAATGGCCATGAATAGGCATGAAACATGATATCACATATGTGGTCATCTCCATGTACAACATACATAGATCAGAATCTCCATGATGAAGATATACAAAGGACCATGATCTCCAAAATGGCTGAAGATATACAATAGATCAAGATCTCCATAGTGGCTGGAAATGTCTGACATATACTGGAATCAAGTCACGAGAGCTAAAATCTCATGAACACTGGCACGATCAAGGAGGTAGCATATAAGAGATGCCACAAATCTGGAAATTCTTCTACACAAACCGCTACGAGTACATGTCCTACTATGCGAATAGAGGTGTCAAGGTCGAACATAGTAGTCCATCATCTGATTACCGGTCATACCGTTAATAGACGTGAGATTACCCACCGATAATGAAAATGGGAATTAAGGTACTAGAGTGCAAACTAACTAGTGTGAATAAATGTGTTGAGGTCGAACACTTGAAAGAGTCCATCGATCAGGGGACATTGATGTATTCCCAAGAAACTGTCGACGGCGAGAGAACTTGCCACTGATGACTGCAAGTCTCAAGGCACTCAAAATGACTCTAGACTCCAATGCCAGAATAAATGATCTGAATTTGATGGGATGAAATCCGCTGGAAGGAGGGCATTAAGGCATCCCCCATCATCCAACATGAGGTACTCAGCAAAGCTGTATAATGTGGAAGGACTCGATCATAAAGTGCATGAACCAGTAACTGTACCGGGAATGGCTGACATGCAAATTCAAGATAAGTGAGGAATGGCCGACTCAGGTTTCAACTTCCTTTGAACAAGAGCATAACGGTGTATGGTGACTGAATGAAGGTAGCATAGACTTGATATACAAACTGGGACATCTCTGTGACACAGGAGACATCAACAGAGGCTCCATAGGGACTAGAAGCTTAACCAGTCGGCGGAGATAAATTCAGATAAACAAGTATAGCTCCTAAAGTCAAACTATAACCCAACCAATGGATGTGATATACAGTGCTCTATTCAAAGGCGACACAACTCGACAGCTGCCAAAGATAACATCTTTCCTTGTCCGGATTTTTGGTTTTTTGATTTTTTTTGGACTTTTTCAGTTATTTGAAAAGCTTGAAAAAAGAATAAACTAGCTTTATAGTTACAAACTAGGAGGAGATGAGTGTCACAAGGGCAAACAAAATAGTTCCAAGTAGTGGAACATACCTATGCTCAATGCAAGGATACATGTGTAGGATATCGACACTCGGGGGAAAATCCCCTCCCGGTAAAAAGGGAATCAAGCTGTGAAGGATATAAAAAATGGCTTTGCATGGCTAGATATGAGACAAGCTCGGGCTATATGGCTGAAAAGCAATGTCAGGTGAGCCGGCATAAAGCTCAATAAGGCAGCAAAAGCTCATGATAATGCATTCACAACTTGACATGAGGGAGTCCTGAGGGAAATAGGCCATCATAAGATCAAGAGGAGTATGAGGGTCTTGCGAAATGTCATGGCAGTACTATACAACGGACTCCCACACCCTAAAGGAGAAACCATCGGCATGGGCACCAAATGCAAATAAGGCGCTAACTAGGGTACCCATGTAAGGTGAAGCTCTACCACTCGTATCATGCCACTTCAAAAGCAACAAGAAGGTTCTGTGACATAATAGAGTGGGTTCGTACCTAAGGTCATGGTGATATGGTCACAAGGTCATGCAAAATGCAAACGGTGGTGAAACCTAACCTATATGCCAGTTTAGACATGATACCTGAGATCGGCACGAACGGGTCAATCCAACAGCTGAAACGACGTTGAAAAAGGTCTTCTACAACACCAATTATGTCAAAAACGGTCCAAAATGGTTAGAAAATGTCAAAACTATAAGAAAGGGGGTAAAAATTTTCAAATCTTTGAAATTTTTTCTATAAATAGTAAAAAATATAAATCATTTGAAACTTTTACCCATTTGAGCTCTGATTTTCAACGGCAAATTCCAGGAGATCCAACTGGCGGAATTCACAACTATTTCTTCCAGGTATTTACTCATACTCTCCTCTTGCATTTTGACATAATTTTTATAGATTTTCATGGTCAAATGAGTTTTTTAGGCCATCCCAAAATGAGCACTGCGGCCCACATGGAAATCGAGGCTTTTTCCGTGTATCAGGCTGGATATACGTGGAAAAGGCTCTCAAAACCACGTACATACGTGGATGTTTTCAAAACAGTCGCGTATGAGGCCACGCATATGATTTTTCACTACACTAATGGGCAAATTTCCAATTTCTTTTGCAGGATGGTGCTAGAGTGGAGAGAGCGTGAGCATGGTGAAGTAGAGGAAGCAGTGAGGGCCAACTTAATGGCTCAACAAGCTCTTCGTGCATGCAGAATCTACAAGATTTGGTGGTTTGAGGGCCAAACCAAGCTTGCTATAGATGCTGGTAGACTATTGGGATCCAGACTCAGAGTCCTTTCATATTGATGGGATGTCCCTCACCATAGAGGTGGAGGACATATACTTTATCACAGGGATTTCTAGACGAGGGGAAGTGGTGAACCTTCATTCCCATGATGGGCCAGGGGGTGGCCTGACTATCGACGAGTACATTGTAGTGTACTATTATCCAGACACCGAGAAGGTGGGGAGTCAGGTCCCTACCAATGCTATACAGGTGCTGGGCCTAAAGGCCATATTATTAACACTGGGCAGGATATCCAGCTTAGCATCACTCCACCAGGCCTCGCGGCCTTTGATGTTCTATGCAGTGGAGTGCATGAGACCCACAATCTATTACTGGAGTACTACCCTACTGAGAAACATGAAACACCAGCTCAGTGAGTGTAAGGCAGGAAGGGTGTGGAACTTCGGGTTTAGCAGTATCTTGAGCACGTTTTTCTTTGAGCGTGTTCTAGGATTGAGCCCTAGAGTGGATGTTCCTCTCCATGGGGTTCGAGATCTGGCCCAATGGCGTTGGGCAGATGCTATGCGCAACTGGAGGGTGGTAGGGTGGCCAACCCATATCCAGCTGACTTCTTTCCATGGTGGCGACAACAGATAGTTGCCATTGATGACTGCCCCTATGCAGGGATAGATTTTCGGGGGGACCTGGACATGCCATTGCCACCAGGATCGGACCAGGATTGGCATATGGCGATATAGGTAACGAATCTCGACCCTCACTTAATTTTTTTTTTTGAGTTATTGAATTTTTTTGTATTTTCTTGATTTTATGGAAGCAAAAAGACATGTTTTTGCGCGACAACACATAGTGACATCTACCATTTGTGTGCAAATGTGGGACCATGGTGGCCAAAGGGCTTCCCTCATTATAGACAGAGGGGAAGATGAGATGACATCATGGGTGTGGATGCGGAGCGAACACTCCAGAGCATTCATACCAACTTTGTGAGACTGACTCATAGAGTTCCCATGGCGCAAGTGGAGGACTTGCCTAAGGCCATGCAGTGGCAGGTGGTGGGTGTACCATGTGCATGGGTGCATTTATTTCGACGGCTAGCTAGAGCCGTAGTGACGTTCCATGATCACAACCCTCCTCCTCCTCCATAGGATTAGACACCTGGGAGTGTATACATTTTGTACGACCGTGTATTATATGATGGTGGATTAAAAGCCCCAATTTTGTATCATGACACTATGTATTATCACATTTTTGATGTATAAAAAGTTTTATGGTGATCGATTTATTTATTTACATGTGTAAAAATTGTGTTTGTGATTAATTTATTATGAATGAAACAAATGCCAATCTAACACGTAGTTAGCATATGAGTCGGCAACTTGATTATTATTTCTTTGAATGTGTATATATGTTATATTATCAAATTGCCTTTCTAACAATCTCACACGTAAGAATCTTCTCAATAACGTCATATCTCTAACATGGTACAAACCATTGAGCTGTGACACTAATAACTCTGAATCAAGATGTACCTCAAGAGATAGAACGCCATGTAGAATGGCATCCCGTAGAAGCTCAATAACGGCGCTATATTCAGCAACATTGTTGGAAGATGGCCGTAGACATACACCTCCTGAAGACAGTACCTGACCCATAGGAGTATAAATCACCCAAGCAGTAGAGGTTGAGTGTTGAGTGTGACGGCTTGCACCATCCGCGAATCCTATGTAGGTGGAAGATTCCATTGACATCTGCCAAAATAAACAAAAACTAA
>LPNX010093883.1:2786-54777 GCA_001517045.1 Pseudotsuga menziesii | reverse complement strand
GTAGTTATCAATGTCATTCATTAGAATGGAAATCAAGCAAAGCAATTTTTCTACTTTATCTTGATAATTTGCAAGTGTAGTGGAACATGCACATTGGCAAAAGTTCATGCATGCTGAGTAATGCAGAGGTGCCTTGAGTCAAACTGCTAACCATGAATGACCATAATAAGTTAGCCATATGAGAGGCTAGAAAGGGTTCATCAATGCCCCGGGGCCAATGAAAGAGCCTGTTTGGAGAGACTGTCAGCCTGCTAGTTATGCTCGCGGTAGATATGATTGATGGTCACTAAAGGCACATGATGCAGCAGAGAAAGAATATCATCACACCAATGACTCAGAAGTGGGGTGTTCAATGAAGCATTTCTATTCACCCAAGAGATGATAAGTTGTGAATCCCCAAATCCAGATAAGAGAGGGATCCCCAAATGAATGGCAACCAAAAGCAGTGCCCAAAGAGCCAGAAGCTCTAATCTGGTGCCGGTGCATCTATTATCCTAGGTGAAGAGCTTGTTGGCTATTTATAACGATAACATAATAAAATGTTTTTAATTGCATAAAATAAGCATAAATTTTTTTAATTCCATGCATAAGCAAAGTTATTTTATAAGAGCTTGTTGGCTATTTATAACCATAACATAATAAAATTCTTTTAATTCCATAAAATAAGCATAAATTTTTTTAATTCCATGCATAAGCAAAGTTATTTTATTTGTGAAATGTACCAAAATTTGCATCATAAATTCATACCAAATTTACCCTTCAACAAACTTTCAAATATGTGTATTGAAGAGAAGGCTCTTCTTTGGAAAGGAGTGCCACACTTTTTTTTTTGTTACATTCCTCTCTAAGATCACCATCAGAATGCAAAAGAATTCCGCAAATGTAGATGCATTTGCGGATCTCTCCGGTAGTTGTAAAGCTGGATAATTCCAGCCATCCAACGAAAACAGGGACAGAAAAGCATAAAGTCTGCCAAGGGTAGACTTGTATCATCATTGCTATAGCAATAGGTCAGAAAATATAGCAGAAACAATTCATGAGAGACCAAAAAACAGATGAATCAGGAGCATAACAAGCAGGCTGATAGGAACATCCATGTCAGCAAAAGAACCATTCATTCAAACTGAATGCTTGCACCTCAAAAAGAGCGTGAAAGGGAAAATCCCAACACAAGCCAAAATAACTGAAATATCCCATTATCAATGATCATACCATCTAAAGATCCAGAAAATTCCCCATGCCCCGGGGCCAATGAAAGAGCCCGTTTGGAGAGATTGTCAGCCTGCTAGTTATGCTCGCGGTAGATATGATTGATGGTCACTAAAGGCACATGATGCAGCAGAGAAATAATGTCATCACACCAATGACTTAGAAGTGGGGTGTTCAATGAAGAAGTTCTATTCACCCAAGAGATGATAAGCTGTGAATCCCGAAATCCAGATAAGAGAGGGATCCCCAAATGAATGGAAACCGAAAGCAGTGCCCAAAGAGCCAGAAGCTCTAATCTGGTGTTGGTGCGTCTATTAATGATAGGTTAAGAGCTTGTTGGAATTTATAACCATAATATAATAAAAGTTATTTACTTTGATAAAAGAACAATAATTTTTTTTTAATTCCATGCATAAGCAAAGCTATTTTCTTTGTGAAATCTGGCAAAACAATCCTCAATAACTACTTTAGATTTGCATAATAACTCCATAGCAAGTTTACCCCTTAACAAACTTTCAAATATGTCTATTGAAGAGAAGGCTCTTCTTTGCAAAGAAGTGCCACATTTTTTTGTTACATTCCTTTGTAAGAGCACATTGAGAATGCATAAGAATTCCGCAAATGCAGATACATTTGGGGATCTCTCTAGTAGCTATAAAGCCGAATAATCCCAGCCATCCAACCAAAATGGGGACAGGAAAGCATAAAGTTTGCGAAGGGTAGACTTTTCTCATCATTACTGTAGCAATAGGTCAAAAAAGCTATCTTAAATAATTCGTGTGAGACAAAAAAACATATGAATTAGGAGCATAACAAGAAGGGTGATAGGCACATCCATGTCAGCAAAATAACAATTCATTCAAACTGAATGCTTGTGCCTCATAAAGAGAGTTGAAGGGTAAAGCCCGACACAAGCCAAAATAACTGAAATATCCCATGATCAATGATCATACCATCTAAAGATCCAGAAAATCCCCCATGCCCTGGGGCCAACGTAAGAGCCTGTATGGAGAGACTGTCAGCCTGCTAGTTATGCCCGCGGTAGATATGATTGATTGTCACTAAAGGCACATGATGCAACAGAGAAAGAATGTCATCACACCAAGGACTGAGAAGTGGGGTGTTCAATGAAGGAGTTTTGTTCACCCATGAGATGATAACCTATGAATCCCCAAATACAGATAAGAGAGGGATCCCCAAATGAATGGCAATCGAAAGCAGTGCCCAAATAGCCAGAAGCTCTAATCTGGTGTTGGTGCATGTATTATCCTAGGTTAAGAGCTTGTTGGCTATTTATAACCATTATATAATAAAAGTTATTTAATTCCATAAAATAAAGATAAATTTTATTACTTCCATGCATAAGCAAAGTTATTTTCTTTGTGAAATGTGCCAAAACAATCCTTAATAACTACTTCAGATTTGCATCATAACTTCATACCAAATTTACCCTTCAACAAACTTTCAAATATGTCTATTGAAGAGAAGGCTCTTCTTTGCAAAGAAGGGCCACATTTTTTCCTTACATTCCTCTGTAAGAACACCTTGAGAATGCACAACAATTCTGCAAATGCAGATAGCTGTAAAGACGGAGAATTCCAGTAATCCAACCAAAGTGGGGAAAGAAAAGCATAAAGTCTGCTAAGGGTAGAATTTTTCTCATCATTCCTGTAGCAACAGGTCAGGAAACCTATCTGAAATAATTCGTGACAGACAAAAAAACATATGAATTAGGAGCATAACAAGAAGGCTGATAGGCACATCCATGCCAGCAAAATAACCATTCATTCAAACTAAATTCTTGCGCCTCATAAAGAGAGTGAAAGGGAAGATACATTTGGGGATCTCTCTAGTAGCTATAAAGCTGAAGAATCCCAGCCATCCAACCAAAATGGGGACATGAAAGCATAAAGTTTGCGAAGGGTAGACTTTTCTCATCATTCCTGTAGCAATAGGTCAAAAAAGCTATCTTAAATAATTCGTGTGAGACAAAAAAACATATGAATCAGGAGCATAACAAGAAGGGTGATAGGCACATCCATGTCAGCAAAATAACAATTCATTCAAATTGAATGCTTGTGCCTCATAAAGGGAGTGAAAGGGCAAAGCCCGACACAAGCCAAAATAACTGAAATATCCCATGATCAATGATCATACCATCTAAAGATCCAGAAAATCCCCCATGCCCCTGGGCCAACGTAAGAGCCTGTATGGAGAGACTCTCAGCCTACTAGTTATGCCCGCGGTAGATATGATTGATGGTCACTAAAGGCACATGATGCAACAGAGAAAGAATGTCATCACACCAAGGACTGAGAAGTGGGGTGTTCAATGAAGGAGTTTTGTTCACCCATGAGATGATAACCTGTGAATCCCCAAATACAGATAAGAGAGGGATCCCCAAATGAATGGCAACCGAAAGCAGTGCCCAAATAGCCAGAAGCTCTAATCTAGTGTTGGTGCGTGTATTATCCTAGGTTAAGATCTTGTTGGCTATTTATAACCATAATATAATAAAAGTTATTTAATTCCATAAAATAACGATAAATTTTATTACTTCCATGCATAAGCAAAGTTATTTTCTTTGTGAAATGTGCCAAAACAATCCTCAATAACTACTTCAGATTTGCATCATAACTTCATACCAAATTTACCCTTCAACAAACTTTCAAATATGTCTATTGAAGAGAAGGCTCTTCTTTGCAAAGAAGGGCCACATTTTTTCCTTACATTCCTCTGTAAGAGCACCTTGAGAATGCACAACAATTCCGCAAATGCAGATAGCTGTAAAGCCGAAGAATTCCAGTAATCCAACCAAAGTGGGGAAAGAAAAGCATAAAGTCTGCTAAGGGTAGAATTTTTCTCATCATTCCTGTAGCAACAGGTCAGGAAACCTATATGAAATAATTCGTGACAGACAAAAAAACATATGAATTAGGAGCATAACAAGAAGGCTGATAGGCACATCCATGCTAGCAGAAGAACCATTCATTCAAACTGAATGCTTGTGCCTCATAAAGAGAGTGAAAGGGCAACGCTCGACAGAAGGAATAATAACTAAAATATCCCATGATCAATGATCATACCATCTAAAGATCCAAAAAATCCCGTATGCCTTGGGGCCAAGGAAAGAGCCTATTTGGAGAGACTGTCAGGCTGCTAGTTATGCTCGTGATAGATATGATTGATGGTCACTAAAGGGACATGATGCAGTAGAGAAAGAATGTCATCACACCAATGACTCAGAAGTGGCGTGTTCAATGAAGCAGTTTTGTTCACGCAAGAGATGCTAACATGTGAATCCCCAAATACAGATAAGAGAGGGATCCCCAAATGAATTGTAATCAAAAACAATGTTCGCTTTGTCATCTATTTGGCCAACCATGCTCCTCCACGTGTCCTCTTCACGATTCGGTGGTCCTCCACATGTCCTCTTTGCAATCCACTGGTCCTCAGCATTTTTTAAAGTTTCGCTGGTCCTTCGCGTGTTTTTCAGGCTAAGGTCAAGGTTTCCGGTTGCTGCCCTACTTTTTCCTGCAAGTTTCATTGTTCATGGGATTTGCCGTGATCGTTGAGCTTATTATAACCACCCATTTTTCCTGCAAGTTTATTGTTCATGGCCTTTGCCGTGAGTGTTGAGTTTGTCAGAACCGCACTTGTCTGGCAGTTCTGGAGCGCCGTGGGTGATATTTGGAGAGCCCGTCCTATGAAAGACCAGTGTTTTTTTCTCGGTTTGGCATTTATTCTCGGTTTGGAGGTGGTTGAACATCTTGTCATGGCAACCGCCCCTCCCTGCTGCATAAATGGTGTTTATTGGTCAAATTTAGTTTGTGTGGGTTTGCACAGAGAAGTTGCATTGTTTCTAGTTGTAGGAATTCTGATTCAAAGAGCCAAAGAACTGAAAAAAATAGGTATGCAATTTCATTTCTATCGCAATTTTTGCCCTCTGCAAGCCGTTCATCAATTTCCACAAAATTGCCATTAAAAGAATCGGGCACCGCAGCTGGCCCGGCCACTAAAACGCCATTCTCGTATACCTTAGAATAATTCAAAACCCCTGAATATTTTGTTGTATTTCAGATATTGAATCTTTTCTTCGAATAGAACATCATATTATAAGGTGGTTTTGGATCACCGAAAATGAAGAACCAAACTTGTAGGAAATGCAGGGGAACAAAGAAAGGAAAACCCGCAAGACAAGCCCCCACTATGGCCAAAACTGTAGATCACCTTCAGAATGCAGAAGTGCCACTTTTTTTTTGTTGCATTCCTCTCTAAGATCACCTTTAGAATGCAAAAGAATTCCACAAATGTAGATACATTTGCGGATCTCTCTGATAGCTGTAAAGCCGGAGAATTCAAGCCATCCAACCAAAATTGGGATAGAAAAGCATAAAGTTTCACCAAGGGCAGAATTTTCTCATCATTCCTGTAGCAAAAGGTCAAAAAATCTATCTGAAATAATTCGTGAAATACCAAGAAACATATGAATCAGGAGCATAACAAGAAGGCTGATAGGCACATCCATGTCAGCAAAAGAACCATTCATTCAAACTAAATGCTTGTGTCTCATAAAGAGAGTGAAAAGGCAAAGCCCGGCACAAGCCAAAATAACTGAAATATCCCATGATCAATGATCATACCATCTAAAGATTCAGAAAATTCCCCATGCCCCGGGGCCAACGAAAGAGCCTGTATGGAGAGTCTATCAGCCTGCTAGATATGCTCACGATAGATATGATTGATGGTCACTAAAGGCACATGATGCAGCATAGAAATAATGTCATCACACCAATGACTCAGAAGTGGGGTGTTCAATGAAGCAGTTTTGTTCACCCATGAGATGATAACCTGTGAATCCCCAAATACAAATAAGAGAGGCATCCCCAAATGAATGGCAACTGAAAGTGTAAATTCCACCTTAAGAACCAAGTATATTTTGGATTTTAATTCTTGCTTTTATGAAGCCCTTCTAGGTATAAGGGATTGGGTAAAAAGCTGAGGTAAATGTGGCAAAAACTGTTTTCTAAGAAACAACTACATTGAGAATTTTGGAAGAGTGGTTCTATGTAAAAGCCTCCCTTGGGTAAGTAGCTGGGGGTAATTGTTGCAAAAGTTGTTTTCTGAGAATCAACAATATTGGGAATTATGAAAGTGGTTCCATGTAAAAACAAACCATTTTGTAGTTTTGAGACACTACCCTATTATTTGGTTTGTAAGAGATACAAGTACTTGTAGATTCACTAATGATCACGACTTCTTAAATATTTATATTTAACAGCTTGAGCGGTGGGAGGAAGATTTAAATGATTATGAATCTTTGAGGAGAGAAATACCAGGGGATGTCGAAGTAGCTCGAGCTCTTTTTGATGTGCAAGTAGCAATGAAGAGGTCTCGTGGAGAAGGAATTAATGACATGAAGTTTGGAGGGGAAGTTGAGGTGGTTTCTGGCAATGATCAATTTAGAAAAGCAATTACTGCACCTGGTAATAGTTCATTGCATTCTTTCTTTTATTAGTCCTACTTTGATCATGACAATGTACTAGAGCATAGAATATACAACGTGTAATTAATTTACAAGATTGCTGGGTCCATTAATCAGGTCTTACAGTAGTCCACTTCAGCACAAGATCTAGTGAGAGATGCAAGCAGATATCTCCATTTGTTGATCAGCTTTATAAAATACATCCATCTTTAAATTTTCTGAAGGTTTCATAGCTCAATACGATATGCAATCATGTTGAGCTTATCTTGTTTCTATCTTGCTCATGATCTAACTTGGCTTTGTGCATTTGTTGTGTTCTATGAATGTGAAGGTGGATGTCGAAGAGAATCTCTATTTGGAAAACTCAGAGAGTGTGAGTACTGTGCCAACATTCAAAATTTACAAAAATGGTCTCAAAGTCAAAGAAATTGTTGGGCCAAGCTAGCAGGTGTTGGAGTACTCAGTGAAACATTATAGTCGTTAGGCAGATGTCCATAGATTCATGCATTTAGTTGAACATATTTTCATAAGAAATAAAGTGGATCACCTCCACAAATTTTTCACATTCTTTAGGCCTGTGCTTCCCTTTGATACAGGTTCTCTGGTATTGCTTCGTCTTAGCCCCTGTAACAGGTCTATTTTTCACTCCTTCCATTTTTATTTTTTTTCCCCTGGGGTAATTAGAATGCCGAGCATCATAGAATTGTATCAGACTACAGCAAAATGCAATGCAAAACCCTATTCCATGGGATTTTTGGTATTTAGCAAAGCGTGGTAGAAATGAACTTTGTGGAGAGCCAAAGTCTTGTATTGCACTAGTCAAGTTTGTGCAGTTGAACTGGGCGCTAGGACATAATGTCTTGTATAGCGATAAATTTCGCAGCTCAAAATGATTGGATTTGTACCTATATCTGCCAGAGATGGTGGTGAATTAGTTTATAGAACTCATTAAGCATTCATTGGTCTGTGTACATATTAAGGATGGAATATAATTATAGGATATTCATATGTTTATCTGTCCCACCGGGGTGATCTTTCTGTTCATCGTTGGAAGGTGTATATTATAGCCATTGCCACACCCCATTTTATTGCTCTTTGTCATTTTGTGTGCGAAGAGACTGTTCACCAAATTACTCTTATCTCATCCTACTTAGACAAGAGCTACCTCCTTCCAAACAGATAACTCAAAATAAAAGGCCATGAACAAGTGATCTACAATATCTAAATCGTGCTTGCAAAGTATGCAACTCTTAGCATGTCTAGTTTCTTTTATGTCTATTATCCTAGGTTAACAGCTTCTTGGCTACTTATAACCATAAAATAATCTTTATTTTTAAAGGAAATGTTGATTTCTAGATCGCTCTCCCCAAATAGACTCTATATGAAAGAAGGCATTCTTCAATTCTTGCAGCATAACCCAACTTGATAGTGTATACCCTTGTTCCACTATTCTTGGACCACTTGAGTTGATCATATTCTTCTAAACGTTTAATAGCACTATGGTTAACAATATATACAAAATGTATACTAAAAATATATATAAAATGTTTCAATTATTTATCCAAATGACCTTGTAAGTTTACATCAAATTCCTATCACAATATATGTACATTATATACAACCTTTATGTGCTGAAAAGAGTGGGAGAGGATAATGGAATTCTTATTCATTATAGTGGATAGGTAACGAGGAAGAAGCGATGATGCAATGGATGAAGAATAAATAAGAGTTGATAGCAATGGGATAAGGTTAGGAATATAGAATAGAGGTTAAGAGGAGTTGGTAGGGTCACTTAGTAATGTTTACTGTGTATGTAGGAATAACCAAAACCAACTATAAATAAAAGGATCCAACATACTAGGTAACAAAGATTAAATGAAAGGTTCAACATATTCCATTTACCACTGCCCATAGAAGTCAAGGGATCCAACATTTTAAAAAAGAAAATTTGAATATATTATATTTTAAGAATAATAACAGACGTAACAGTTTTCCATGAAAACCTACATTATTAATTGTTACATAAAGCTCCAAGCTTGAAATAATTTATATGAAAGTAGTGCCAACAATAAGTGGCAGCAGTCAAAATGTCAAAACAAGTTATGCATGCATTCATTTTAAGTAAATGCTTCCTTTTGTAAAAATTTGTTAGAGAAAATTGTGCCTTTAATTCCTAGCCTCTACTACTTCAAAAGCTAGAATAAATTGAAATCTACAGCAAAACCATAATAAATAGGAAATCCTTGACAATATTATTGCAAACGAGGAAATGACAGAGATTAGAGATACATAGAATTTTGCCCTTAGAAATGGAACCTCCTACAGTGTAGGAAAGTTTTTAGCTGATATACAAAATGGGGAGTATCATTTAGCAGCTAGAGATTTATTTCCTAAGTGATACACAAACTACTCCATTTCTTTTGACATTCTATCAACTCTAACTATTGCTTGTCTCATAGATTGTAAAGTTTTTCTTAGTGAGAAAATCCATTAGTTCCGAGACTTTTAATTTCATCCTCGGCAGCAACCTACATCTTCTATAATTAATCCTGTTGAAAGAAACCTGGAAGCCCCTTCCGTGAGACTATGGAATAAAAATATAAAAATACAGGGTAGAGAAATCAATTGTCATTTCTAAAAACTGTCACCAAAATCTGTTTTCATTGTTTTAAACTTTAGCAACCTGCATTATTTCTTTGCTTGTCATTTCATAAGTTTATAACCAATTGATACGGTTGGCAGGTTGGATGAAAAAATGACCGAGTCTCTTTTTGGTTATGATCCCAGCCAAAAAGTGAAAAATGAAGTGACAAACTTTTTAGTGCCTGCTTCCCAATATAGAAACAATGCACAAATACTTGATTGTAGAAAATCTCAAAATATTGCCATACTCTTAAGGGCTTTGGATGTGACGAAAGAGGAAGTTTGTGATGCATTGATGGAAGGTAAGCTTCTTCACTATCATTCTAATAATAGAATTGTGCAATTGGAAGGTGCAATATATCAAAATTTATTATTCTTTTCCAGCTTCTCATGTTGACTCCATGCTTGAATGGCAAGACAATTGGGTATTAACTGGCTTACTAAGATTTATTGCTTGGTACAGGGGATGGATTAAACACTGAATTCTTGGAGAAAGTGGTAAAAATTACGCTAACTCGGGAAGAAGAGATTAAACTGAAAGACTACAATGGCGATATTTCAAAACTTGGCCCTGTAGAGAGGTTTCTTAAAGCAATAGTGGACATCCCTTTTGCCTTCAAATGTTTTGATGCAATGCTGTTTAGGGAAACATTTGAAGAGGAATTCAATTTTATCACGAAATCCTTCACAATATTGGAGGTCAGTTTACCTTCTTTTCTGCCTCGGTACTCTAGTTTTTTTATGCAACAAAGTGAGATTTTGTACATTTAAAAGATTTTTTTGTTGATTCAATCGAAAAACTATCTGAAATCCATTACTCCAGACAGTCCGAAGAGGAAATTATTTAAGTAGAACAGTTGCGCATTTGAAAAGGAAAAAGACCGAAAAAATCTTTCGTATAAAAAAAAATTCCAGAATATTGCTTTGAACGGGAAAATCTTCGTGAAAACATCGTTTGAGAAGGAAAATGGAAAAGAAAAAAAATACTGTGTGTAAATAGAAAAACTGTGCTGAAATACCTGAGGAACCGCCACGGCAGGAAAATAGGCCATGAGATGCACAACAGAGTAAAACCACTCGGCTCTGCTCTCCAAAATGCAGGCAAAGCTAATAAGATCTCGCTAACTTGAACAGTTGAATTAATACTAACGTCCACCTATTGTTTCTTGTAAACGACTCATAGAAAGCCGGAGCAGGATAGACAGGGAAACAAAAGGTTATTCATTAAGATTTCTAAATAATAAACAGTTACAGGAGGGGTTCCGCAGGCCGCCTATTACAAACGACCAAAATCAAGACACCGAAACTTGGAAAGACCGAAAAGCCATGCCTTCATCAGCAAATAACACCACTAAACTTCCTGACAACAGTAAAATTGCTCCAAACTGGAAGTTTTGCCGGTTACATATTAGCTTAGAGCTCGCTGAAGAAAAATAATTGTAGACTTTTCAAAGACCAGTAATTTTTCAGCAAAATATCGGTAGCTTCTGCTAAATCTGCCAGGACTTTCCTAAGATGTCAGAGAAATGGATGTTCCGAAAACATGACGCTGAAAAGCATGGTTTCCACAGTAGCTAAACACATCAAATAAGCTTCAAAACACAATAGGCAGATTACAAACGGTTCCACGACGCTCCAGAACTGACGGACAAGTGCGGTTCTGACAAACTCAACACTGACGGCAAGGCAAATCCCATGAACAATGAAATTTGCAGGCAAAATGGGCGGTTCTGACAAACTCAACAGTCACGACAAAGCCCATGAACAATGAAACTTGCAGGACAGAGCACGGCAGTGACCGGAAACTTGTAGGACAGAGCAGGGTAGCGAAACTTTAAAACACGTGGAGGACTAGCGGATTGAGAAAAGGACACGCGGAGGACCACCGAATCGTGAAGAGGACACGCGGAGGAGCAGGATTGGCTGCATAGACGACGAAAGCTACAGTGCTTTTCCGAACTTGTTCGGAGAAAAATGCCTTACGGCGTAATTAGTAATATCACGTCCTACCCTCTACACTGCACTGCTCTCTTCTCTCTATTTACCACCCATTTCTATTCTTAATTACCCAGTCCTACAATGCTCTCTGAATTATTGCCATGGTGGATTTCGAGAGGGAGGAAAGGACAAAACGAAAGAAAATGGGACCAAACAAAGAAATGAATAAAATTTAGCCAACATGAATTCATAGTATGTTTAGGTTAATGGAACAATGAACTCCTCCTTAGTGACCTTCCATGCTAAATTAACAAGGCACACACCAAATCAAACTCCTTGTTATTTGATTATGTCAAACATCAAAGTATATAGAGAGGACACTCTATAAGAATATAGGTTGGAATCTTTAACAGTAAGGACTACCCACAGGTTTTTTTATGATAGAATAAAATTTGACACTCCATGAATTTGAAAAAAATTAAACTGACGGGAAGTAAAAACTTCTATTTGTACTATTTTTTTAAGGAAAATTTTGATTAAAATTTGGCAAGAATTGTTAAAATTGTAGTTTTTGTTTGTTGAAATTGCATAATCAGGGTGCCCCATAGATTATAGAGGGTGTTGAATCTATTTTTGGAACCAATATTACAATTTCAGCAACCAAAATCGCAATTTCAGCAAACATTGCTTCCCCAAATTCCGACAAATTTCATCCACAAAAATGCAAATAGTCTAAAGTTTAGCTCACTCCAATTTAATTTGGTGAGAAATTAAAAAAAAAATTTACAACTCAAAGCATTCCACTAAAGTAAGTTCCTCCACTAAACTTAAATGAGTAGATTCTTAATAAGAGTTTTAAATATTTTTTTTAAATTCATGAAATTTTAATAATAATATATTGTTAATAAAATATTTTAAGATTTTTTTTATTAAATGATGAATTTTGAATAACATATAAGTAACTTAAATGTTTGACAATTTTATATTTTCTTCATCGCATTTAATTATGTAAAAAAATTTAAGATTTCAAATGATAGTGTTTAAACTTGCTTATTTTGGTTTCCTTGTGTATTTGAGGTTGTTGAATCCATTTATTCATTTACAAGCATGATTTGGACTACACATAATTTGAATTAAAAAAAATCATATGATTTTAGTAAAAACCTTACACACAGACAAAATCCTCTAATGTTTATACTTTTTTATAACATACATTTTTACTCTATAGATGGAAAATCAAATCAAGAGAGTTTACAAGACATAACTAGTTGATGGAAGGTGATACATCTCACATGCTCCCATTCATGACCATGATCATGGGTTGCTCTTAGGGAAGGTGAAGTATGTCATTTTTCAAAAACATTATGCTCCAAGGAATGTCTCAATGGATGGAAGTCAAGGGCATGATGGCTCAAGCTAGAGGTATGATTATCTCGTAGCCTTTTGTTATTTTCCAGGTTGAGTAGAATTTCAATAACTGGCAGGAGCTCATTTCCTTATTTTAGCTAGTAATTGGCTTCGTGCATGGCACCCACTACAAGTTTGAGTCTCTCTATAAACATGGCTTGCCTTGGTAATTTTCCTTCATACTCGATCCCTTCTCTATAACATTCGATCCCTTCTCTATAACATTGTTAGGATTGGCTTTTTTACTATGTTTAATTACCCTACTTGGCTCAAAAAAGAGTCAATTCTAAAACTTCAATGGAGTCTACCATTTTGGAACTTCAAGGGAGTTGTTGTTGTTTGTATTTGGAGTATTTCTACGAGTATCCCTAAATATCCAGGCTTCTCATCCCTTTGTTGAATTCTTCTTCCCAACTCTCTCAATCAAAAGAGGAAAGGGGCAAAAAGGTCACAAAGGTAGAGATATAAACCCTCAATCCAAAGTCAAGCAAGAAGTAGTGAACTTTATTGCATCATATTGGAAACAAATCCATATACCATGAGACCTCTTGGGATAAGGACATAATTAGATTGGAAAGAGGCTTCCTGCAAAATGATGAAGTTGAGACTAAGATAAGGCCTTCAGATCCAAACACATATACTGTAACAACCCCAAAATATACACCAGAATTTTCTAATCAATAAGAGAAACATAAACCAATACAAGGGAGGTTAAAGTCACCTACTTGAAGATAATGTTGGAAAGATACTTGGAAAATCGATTCTTCCCAAGCAGAGGAGAGGACCACAAAACTACAATACCAAATCCACCCCCGAGCTGGATCACCACCATGCACACTAGAAAAATAAGTAAAACTTCCACGCGACACTCTCTCTTAGAGTCTGTACCAAGCTCAATAAGAGAAACATAATCCAATACAAGGGAGGTTAAAGTCACCTACTTGAAGATAATGTCAGAAAGATACTTGGAAAATCAATTCTTCCCAACCAGAGGAGAGGACCACAAAACTACGATACCAAATCCACCCCCGAGCTGGGTCACCACCATGCACACTAGAAAAATAAGTAAAACTTCCATGTGACACTCTCTCTTAGAGTCTGTATCAAGCTCAATGATGGACTTATGAAAGGGAGAGTTTACAAGACATAACTAGTTGATGTAAGTATAACATAACAAGAGCGTTTACAAGACATAACTAGTTGATGTAAGCCACATAAGACACACATCCCTTCCCAATGATTACACATGAAGATCTAGATGGCAATGGAAGGTGATACATCTCACATGCTCCCATTCATGACCATGATCATGGGTTGCTCTTAGGGAAGGTGAAGTATGTCATTTTTCAAAAACAGTATGCTTTGAGGAGTGTCTCAATGGATGGAATTCAAGGGCATGATGGCTCAAGCTAGAGGTATGATTATATCGTAGCCTTTTGTTATTTTCCAGGTGGAGCAGAATTTCAATAACTGGGAGGAGCTCATTTCCTTATTTTAGCTAGTAATTGGCTTCGTGCATGGCACCCACTACAAGTTTCAATCTCTCTATAACCATGGCTTGCCTTAGTTATTTTCCTTCATACTTGATCCCTTCTCTATAACATTGTTAGGATTGGCTTTTTTTACTATGCTTAATTACCCTACTTGGCTCAAAAAAGAGTCAATTCTAAAACTTCAATGGAGTCTACCATTTTGGAACTTCAAGGGAGTTTTTGTTGTTTTCATTTAGAGTATTTCTATGAGTATCCCTGAATATCTAGGCTTCTCATCCCTTTGTTAAATTCTTCCTCCCAACTCTCTCAATCGAAAGAGGAAAGGGGCAACAAGGTCACATAGGTAGAGATATAAACCCTCAATCCAAAGTCAAGCAAGAAGCAGTGAACTCTATTGCATCATATTGGAAACAAATCCATATACCATGAGACCTCTCGGGATAAGGAAATAATTAGATTGGAAAGAGGATTCCTACAAAATGATGAAGTCAAGACTAAGATAAGGCCTTCGGATCCAAACACATATACTGTAACAACCACAAAATATACACCAGAAATTTCTAATCAATAAGAGAAACACAAACCAATACAAGGGAGGTTAAAGTCACCTACTTGAAGATAATGTTGGAAAGATACTTGGAAAATCAATTCTTCCCAACCAGAGGAGAGGACCAAAAAACTATGATACCAAATCCACCCCTGAGCTGGATCACCACCATGCACACTAGAAAAACAAGTAAAACTTCCATGTGAAACTCTCTCTTAGAGTCTGTACCAAGCTCAATGATGGACTTATGAAAGGGAGAAACACTCAATAGCTGCACTCGCAGCAAAGTTTCTCCATTCACAACACGACATCTCATGCTATCCCAGTGCACCAATATATATAGCTTTTTCCCAAGTCTTATGTCATCTCAATCAAAATTCCAATCAATCCATAAATCCCTATGATTTAGGATCTTGTCGGGCTGTTGAGTTTTAGATTGGATTTGATTGGTAAATATCTCTCTAGCTTTCTTAAATATGTTCTCTTGTGCCATGGTGGTGTCCCCTCATGTAACTAAATTCTCCAAGTGTCGTTTCCTTGTATTTATAATAAAATAATAGTTTGTTGTGCAAAATGTCACTCACACCTCTTGTGAGTATTTTCGAGTTTTTAATTAACTCTTACAAAAAATAATTGTTTTTGAAATTATCTTCACACATATTAAATAAAATAATAATGTCTTGCGGGTATTGCATTACTCCCCCCCTTATTCTTAATAGCGTCCTCGGTGTTCTTTTATTCTGAGCTCTCTTGCTCATTCCGGAACATGGAGGGATATGCTTCTTGCATTTTTTTTTCCATTTCCCAAATTGCCTCTTCGGGGCTGGAGTGCTTCCATTGCAATTTTATTTGAATGATGGATCAATTTCATAGCATGTGTTCCTTCCTGTCGAGGGTGCAACAAGGCTCGGTTTGGAATTCGCCATTGAGTTCTACCTGAATCGCATTCCAATCAATTATATGAATAACATCATGTATATATATATTTTAATAATGAACCATGAAATACATCGTGTACTTTTATATTAGGGGGAAGCACAAGTTGATAGGCTATCGACCATATCTTAGCTAACACTTCGAAAGGTCCACAATACCTAAATTCCAGCTTGGAACATCTTCCAAAACTCAAAGCACTCTTTTTCGACTTTTACCTTTAGGTATACATGATCACCAATGTGGAACTGTCTTGGATTTGTTTTTAAGATTCACATAACTTTTCTGTTGATCTTGAGCAACTTTTAAATTTTGTTGCACTTCCTTGACAATATCTATAGCATAGTGCAATCAAGCATGCTTCAATGCATACATGTTTCCTTGTAACGATACTTTTTACAAGAAGATAAACATGTCAATAATTATCTTAAGATTCTAAACATTTTACATATCACCCCAAGCAGATATCGACATTTTACTAATATTGGGAACATGCTTATATCTCTTCTTCATAATATTATAGGTTCCAACTACAACTTAGTTAACCATTATTACAGTGTTCATTCAAATTACGGGTTATAAAACTTCATTAGTTATTATCACATGTAACCCTTATATATTGGGAGGTAAAAAGAAAATATATCACATTGCCTATCTTCAGACACAAATCCACTCTTCATGCATTTAACGTCCTGTTTTTTACAAAGATACTTAGTATAAATAAGATACTTCAACTTTTTAAATTACATTTAATGATAATTTCTCCTTTCAACTAAATGTATCTACATCGACTCATATCCACTTTTCAATATCCATAGTATACCGTCAGAGTATAAGTATTTACCCATGCCTAAAAGTGTTTTTCACCATTTATTCATTTTCCATTTATCTAATGTGAGCATTTATTAATCAATGGATATGCCGAACTTTATGTGATTTGATGTACAAAATTGATATTAAGAAATTACATGGTTTTATAATTTTATTTGAAATGTGTATGCCCATCCTTACGGCTACACATCCTTAACATACACTATTTGTGTGCACACACAGACACACACACATATATTATACAATTCTCTCCAATGTAATTAAAATTTACATTTTATTTTTAATATCGATAAACAATGCAAATATAAACTCCTATTCAAAATGAAAATATAAAATGTGCAATTCTTTTCAATACAATTTTCTTTTCAAAATAAAAAAACTTTGTATTCTTTATAGACCTCAATCCCTTTTAAACTTATTTTACTATTTCCATAGTACAAATATTTGAATCATTCATATCTTTATCATCTATCTATAAACATTTGGTTAATTCAAATAGAAATATAAGTATGGGCATTGATCTATAACTCTTCCACTCATTTTACACTTCCTTTTTATTTTAGAAATTTAACAAAGAGATGTTCACGTGGTTTTCAATACCATTCTATGAAGATAGACAAACACATAAACGTTTATCGGTTTAATTATAAACTTTTAAACTATCTATCCCACATGCATTTGACCATCCTAAATCTTTTGTATATCTGCCAAAGGATGTAGTAGCCCTTTTATCCTTCGAGATAAATATATGACACTTCATAATCCCATTTACTTCTCCCACTCAATCACTTACCCAAGTAGACCCAAACCCTAGATTGATGAAGAAATTGAAGCACTCCACAACTATTATTTTGCGTTGACTGTTGATTAAATAGTCTTTGGAAGTCTTGATACTCACTCAACACTGACTACATGCCAATCATGGGATCACCCGACCAAAAATATTGGCTAACTACGGTAGTAGGAATTCTAAAGCACAGAGCTTAAATCGCTCCACAGAAATCCCAGAACTAGCAGAATGGTTTCCCTAGGACTCCACCAGATCCCAGGAAAACTCGGAGTTAACCGTGACTGGTGGTCTCTTTAGTTTAATATGTGGCTCAGAGGTTGGTTGGAACATAAGATATGATCTCTACTGTGTGCCAACCTAACTGGTGGCCTCAGAATTACGGCTAGGAAGACTCTAACATATAGAACTGTCAAGCATGGAAACATTATGGATATTTGGAGGACATACCAGTCAATCAATTTGTAGAGAGTGTTCAACCAGGTGAGAATTTAAGTCTGAAGTTCAATACAAGGTCATTAAATCTGACCATCGATGCAGAAGTTGTTACAGTCCACCATTTACACGATAGGACGTTTAAACCGTCAACTAATCACAGTAACCATGGTGAATCCACTAGTTACTTGCTACTGTATGCTTTTCTAACCATTCACACTTGTTTTGGTTGTCAAGAATTCTCTACGGTTTGGGCAATATATTAGGTAGTGTAATCTAGTCAATAAAGAGCCAAACATTATCACTACGAATCGCTTGATCTGAACATGCTCTAAACATATTTATTTTACATATATCCAAATATAAAACTTTAAAATATTTTGGTAGATCATTTTGTTCCATAAGTGCATTCCAAAAAAAATGAAACTAAGACTAAAAATTCCTGTGAATCTTTTCACTCCATTCAAAGGAACAACTATAACGATATATTCTACGTTTAATTTAGATGCATAAATATTCAAGGTAAAACTATAACTGTAGTTTTGCGGATCGTTTTATTACACATAGATATACCGAAATGCAGTAAAACCCTAACAAAATTTCCTATGAATCACTTGGTTTGAATAACACATTATTAACACAGCGCATAAACATTCAATATAATTCTAAGAGAATGCTTCTGTAGGTCACTCAATCCGAGTAACTTAAGATCTAATCCTATGATCCTATGTTCAATATACCAGCGTAGATCCAGCTTTACCCGGCTCTATCGTGCGCCGAGAGGGATCAAATATTTCAAGGTGCAAACCCTGCTTCAACAATTGCACTCCAAAAAAGGGTTTGCACCTCGAAATATTTGATTCCTCTCGGCCCATGATAGAGCCGGGTAAAGCTTGATCTAAGCTGGTTCATTTTATAAGCTCGTTCTAAAGCCAAAGTTGACAAAGAAGAGTGTTCGTTACTCAGCTATCAGCTATAACATCACAATAGAATCGCTCAAATTATTATAAAAACTATTTCTTGACTGGGTCACGCCGTGCATCAATTAACAATATAAATAATAAGTTGATAATAACTTCATACTTGCAAATGCTCACTTTGTATATTATTAAACTTTCTTGACTTGTGTGGGTGAGCTCCATTTTTCTTGTTATTGAAGTTGAGACCAATATGCTCCAAATTGCTCACAATGGACGCTATGCTAGTTGAACTTAAGATACTTGTTTTCTGCAAGTTCTCCATTTTGTTGTTATTGCCAAAGTAGTTAGGTATTCTATAGTGTTTGTTGTTTTGCAGATATTCATTTTAAATACATAATTATCAAGCACTTAGAGTTACTGTTAGGCACTTCAAAGAACTCCATTTTAAATCCAAGATTATAAGTGTAACTTAAAAGAATCCAATTTTTTTAGAAGTATTAAGACAAATTATCCTCTCTACTAAATTTTTAAATTGCAGCTTCATGATTTTTTATTTTCTTATAATAATACATGATGATCTAGATGAAAGTGCGTCCATTTAAGTTGTTCTTCTTCTGCATATCCCGACGGTGGACAGACTGCGATAGCTCTAAGCCAAAACATTCCACAGCGCATGGCAGACAAAATACCTGAAGTTGTAAGCAAATTGAAAGATGTAGGGTTGGTGTCTAAAATAACTTCTCCCGCTGAAACCTCAAACTAACGATCCAATCGAAACAAAGAAGAGATAAGTGCAATGTACCAATCATAACTTATTAACAATTCACCAAAATTATATTTGGATACGTATCTGGACCGGGACTGAGTTGTGTGAGAGCTGTAGTGCTCCCATATCTGGGAAGAATATGGGCGAGATTATTGATCCGTTGTTAAGAGATTATAAGATTTATCGCGTGAACATTCATAGCGCGCCCGATATTTCTCAATAGTCGAGGAGCAGAGAGAGACAGAGCCACCCATTTCAAGAATTGTAAAGCGAGGAAGATTGAAGTCTGTCAAGAAATCTGTGTTAAGAAAATCGCTGTCATGAATGAAATGTCATGAATGAAATAACCATCAAGTTGGAGAGTTGTCATTTTTTTGTGAAAAGGAGTGAGCCACCGTTTTCCTTGTTGCTGCGCCAGGGTGCATGGAATAACTGCAGAAGATTGATATTGAGGAATCTGTCTAAGAACGACAGAGAGAGAAGTTGGTAAGCCCTAAGCTGTAAGTAAGCTATAAGATGAAAGTATTAAAAGGTATTTAAAAATTCGTTTTTCAAAGAAAATATATTTTTATATGAAGGAAATTAAAATTTATGATTCTGTGAGAAAGCAACTGTGTTTTGAATGTTTTTGCCTAAGAGACATAATTTTTTTATTTTGCGCAAGAATCTCAAGTTTCTTTCTGTGGAATATAATCATTCACAAACTTATCACTAATTTGCACATCATATGAAGATCGAAGGTGATCATCAAAACATATAGTTTGCTATTGTGAGGAGAAATTCCCTTGAAGGGAGAGAATACTGCAACCATGAAGAAAGTCCAGATGTAGATCCGTCCAAGATGCCCACGCTAGAATATGATTGAGATCAAGCCAATGCCTATAGATTTCGCAGATTTACATACACACCATCCAAAATTTTAAATTCAGCTCATGCATTCTGAGCTTGTGCTTGTTCAGAATTTGCTTTATGCAAAACCGTTTGAAAATTGCACCCATTGGCAGAATTAATTTGCAAAAAAATCAAAATAGTTTCCAGCATCTAAAAGTTTTAAGAACAATTCAACACCTATTTTCTGAACTTGTGCCTGTTCAGAGACAAATCTGTAATTGCTCTCAGCCTTATTCCGAAGGTCCAGCTTGTACGTATTGTTTTGAAGTGTGTATTGGTGTTTTGATTTACTTATATATATACCTAAGATTATTAATTATTAAGCCGACTTGTATATATATAGATATATAAGCAGACTTTTTTATGTGAAACGTGTCATCTCCACGTTGAGCACGGAATCACACTTCTACCTCATACCAGGCTGTAGAATGCGCCTCTCGACGCAAAAATTAAACCAGAAATTTAAGTCTTCACAAACTTATACAAAATAAAACTCGAAACGTTATTATGCAAATCCATTGATCAATCTGAGGGATTTCAACGGATTTCTAGTCCAGAGACTATTTCGATTTATAAATATATTCAAAATAATATGAACAAAATAACAAGTTCTGTGAATCGACAGCTCAGAATTAACTATGTTTCATAGGTACTCAATATGAAGATTTAATATAACATTTGTGCAAATAGACAACCCAAATAGGATTTGCATTCCATAACTTTTTTTTTTGCATGAAGGTTAAAAGAATATAATATTTCTACTGAACGATAACAAAGAAAATGGTTTCGTTTCACATAGATTCTAAATAAAAAAAAAATTGTAATTATGTAGATCGTTTAAATGATAAGGGGATAAATTCATTATATTTATAATTGGATATAAAAAAACAAGAAAGAACATGTTCCGACGGTTGGTTCAGCCCCTGGCAGAAATTCTAAAGTTCTCGAAGTTACTTATCTCCTACAGACTCCTTCTAAACTTCAACAGATTAACCAAATGGATCGATGGATCTGAACTTTCCGAGATTGATTATTCTTCTTATTGTGTGAACCACATGATATCTCAATGAATCTCTTTAGGTCATGGAGTGACAATTAATCATTGGTTTCATCAAATCGATACCATTGCATATGCTCGACGTGATTTAATCAAGACGTACAGCATTGTGCTTTTCATGCAGAATTCTGGTCTATTATAATGCTATGATCAAATTATTCACATCATTCATTATGGTGTCTAATATCAGTAATAGCGGTAATATTTCCACAAATAAATTACAGGGCCTACAATTTTGCAACCGATGTGTAAGCGTTTCTTTCAAGGGCTATATAGTTCTTCCCGATGTTTGCTACATTTTTGTACTGGAGGTTGATATTCCGTTAAGCTGCTTGCATTCGAAAACACAATTTATTACAGATCTACAATAGATTCAATTACAAAAATTTAAGAAATCATATCCACATTTCAGATTTCCAAAATATTACAAATTTACATTCAAATTCGCATTTCAGACTATTTTTCTTTTGCACACCCAACATAAAGCATGGCAATAATTTTTAATGTTGTGCAATGAACAAGCATTAACTTATTCCCCTTTAACAAATAATGCTTATGGTCCTAGTGTTTGAACCATGCTCTGATACCATATTGTAACAACCCCAAAATATACACCAGAAATTGCTAATCAATAAGAGAAACACAAACCAATATAAGGGAGGTTAAAGTCACCTACTTGAAGATAATGCCGAAAAGATACTTGGAGAATCAGTTCCTCCCAACCATAGGAGAGGACCACAAACCTACAATCCCAACTCCACCCCTGATCTGGATCACCACCGTGCACACTAGAACAACAAGTAAAACTTCCACGCAACACTCTCTTTCAGATTCCGTAACAAGCTCAATGATGGACTTATGAACGAGAGAAACACTCAACAAATTCTCTTGCAACAAAGTTTCTCCATGCACAACACAATGTCCCGTGCTATCCCAGTGCACCCATATATATAGCTTTTGCCCATGTCTTATTCCATCCCAATCAAATCTCTAATCAATCCATAAATCCCTATGATTTAGGATCTTGTCTGGTTGTTGAGTTTTAGATTTGATTTGATTGGTAAGGATTTCTCTAGCTTGCTTACACATGTTCTCTTGTGCCATGGTAGTGTCCCCTCATGTAACTAAATTCTCGTGTCTTTTTCTTTTATTTATAATAAAATAATAGTTTGTTGTGCAAAATGTCAGTCACATCTCTTGTAAGTATTTTCGAGCTTTTAATTAACTCTTACAAAAAATAATTGTTTTCGAAATTATTTTCACAAATATTAAATAAAATAATAATATATTGTGTACCTCTCGTAAATGGGAGTCAAAATACTTCAAAACAATTGCACTATTTGCAAATCAAGACTTTGATGGGCAAGGAACTTTTGAGGCAAAATGAAAACCACAATGAAATTCTGCTATAAGACAACAAGCTCAATACCATTGCCAAAGCTGCCTATATAATCAAATTTGCAAAAAAGGCTCATAAACCTACTTCTGGTCAAAAGGTTCTTATGATTTTTCTATTTCTAATGATGATTAATATATTTAATTCATACTTTATACGCTCATTTTTTTATTGCAATTATTCCGGTGTCCATAAAATAATCTCTAATTATAATTGGTTTAACTATAAATTAAGGATTTATGTGAAAATTTATATGAAGAAATGGTAAGATGGTATATATATATCAAGAATGACAATCTCTTTTTTTTGCGTTAGTGGTGTAGGTTTTTAATAAAACACCATATTCTATAAATTTAAAAAAAATGTATATACTTTTTTTATATAGAACTATTTTATTATCATAAATTTTAAATAAATTCAAAAATATATGTACTTTAATATAATAAATATAAATTACAAAACATAGAACACCTACCTAAATTGCTATTACAATTTATTAACTATTCGTTAAAGTTATTAACTAAAAATGCTATTAACTAAGTGTCAAAGTGTATTAATAACTACATTAATATAATAAAAACTTATTAACTAAACATCATGATGTACCAAATAATAAATGTATATCACCTATTTATGTTGTTATTCTATATATATAAACCTATAAAATTTTGATGGTAATGGAAGAAGAAACTTTTAAAATTTATATTGTTTTTTTTTTGGCAAAGTGGTGGAATCCCTATGACTAGCAGGGTTGCCATTGGCTAAGAAACCACGAACCAAGGGCATTTAAGCCATCAAAATCACCCGGGTATCGCACCCGGCCTGGACCGCTCCAACCCTTAACATGGTTGAATTTTTTGGTATCCAATGGGATTAGAATCGACGACCTTTCAGCTTAGGCGGGCGTCTTAACCATACCTTGCCACCAACTGTTCTACATCTCGCAGATAAAATTTATATTACTTTTAAATGGGTCAAAATGCATTAATGTAATATATATCAAATAAAAACCTATACAATTTTGATAGCAATGGTAAAAAAATCTTGCAAAAATTATATTAGTGGCACATAATTTGTTTAGATCTTTATAAACATTTTGAAATAAACACTTATTATCCGGGTAACTAACCAAGTTCAAACAATCAAGCATAATTTTCATACTTTGAGTAATTGGTCAACTATACCCAAAGCATGTCCGATAATTATTATAATAAATGTTTCATTAGTAATTTGAAAAAAATGATACATGTACAAGTCTTAATGACTCATCATACTACTCGGTTGGATGCCACTTAAAAAAACTCAAAAAATTATGAATACTCAAATAAAAACAACCCATTTATTCTTCGTCCTCGTCCACCCACCTTCCCTTCCAATAATCCCTTACTTTCCTCTCCACCTCTCAATATTTAGAATTTAACATGCTTTGAAATGGTGAAGCATTAACTCATAGATCTTTGTTTTTATTTTTGTTTGTTGTTTGGCATTTTTAAAATTCTATATGACATTAATATTTTTTAATTACTTTTTTTTTTGGTAACTAAGGGAATTGGCAACTGGAGCTGGGATGGTACTCGCGTGACACGGGGTCCCGGGATCCATTCTCGCTACCACTATACCCCTAGGTGCCCCACACCCTTCGCAAGACATGGGACACAGGTAAACCCGTGTGAGATTTGATCTCGTGACCTCCAATTTACAACAAGTGACTTCATAACAACTGAACCACCAATGAGCCACACCCATGCGGGCTAATTTTTTTTTAATTACTTAATATACTCTATATGACATTAATATTTTTTAATTACTTAATATACTCTACAGTGTTGTTTGAAGTTTTTTCTATGGAAGATTGGTTTAAAAATACAAAATAGTTTAAAGAGTTTTTTCTATTTGTGATTTGGGGAATTTGGGAGGCTAGAAACTTATCAGTTTTTGAAATATTTGTCCAAATGTATTTTCTGTTTTAGAATTGTGAGATATTTTTTAGAATTTCAGAAGGAAGAGAAACTTGAAAGACGAATAATTCTCATTTTGCCTGATTTTGAAGAAGAAATGTATGTTGGTTATTTTGAAGGTGCAACTTCAAAAGGCTTATGTGGCAGTGACATATTTTTAAAGCTTAATTACGAACAATCTTTTCATCTTTACATGGGATGTGGTAATGGATCAAACACTAAAGCTAAATTATTGGCACTCTAGTGTCTTCTCTAGTTTGTTAATCACAAAGGTATAGTACATCTACATGTGGTAGGTGATTCTAAAGTGAAGGTTGAACATATTCAACATATTCATTTTGAAGAATTGATAGGAAATTTTGTTTGTTCAAAGGGATCTCCTTTTTTTTTAAGATGATCGGGTTGTACTAAGAAATTAGCTTAATCCATTTTTATGATGTATTAAAAGATGGCAAGCGTATTAAATATTGAAGACTAAAATATGCCTTTGTAAGTTTTTTTTGGAAAAAAGGTTGAACTTGATATTCTTTGATTATGGTTGGAAGATATAGTTTGATAAGATAATAAGAGTTGGTTGGTTTGATAGTTTTTTCTTTGTAAAAATAAATGATGTGGTTATTAATGTCCACTGAGACTAAGTTTGGTTTATAAGAGAAGCATTCCTAAATCACCATAGTTGTGATGAGTTAACCTTATCACCATAGTTGTGATGAGTTAAAAGGTTAGGGAAGTCACTATTATAGCAAATATTTTAAATTGTGCTTTAATGTGAGAGTATGTGAGATATTATATGAGAAAGTGATTTTTATTTTCAACCCTCATTTTTTTCCCAAAAACAAATAATATTTTCTATGTAAGTCTGAATGAAAAATACATTTTTCAACAATGTTTGACATTATTTCATAAATTTACAGTCCTTTTGCTACATAAACAAAATACCAACAGACACAGTCTATGTGTGCCTATAGACATTTAGACCCTTTAATTACAATTATGCTCACTAGCATGCACTATATAACCAAAATACAACCAATAACATTTTTAGATCTATCTACAGTCATGCTCATTCTGCATATGCAAAACAAATAGTTACAACTTTGAAAGCTCAGTAATGTATCCAAAATATGAATCTAAAATGGTGTTCCTGTTGACCAAATTTCATATTTCTGCAATTGTTTCTTCAACTAAATCTCCATTTATTTCCAACTCTCTTTGAGTCACAAAGATGACAAATTCTTTCATCCCATGACATTATAGGAATTGTTCGACGCCATCTTGCATTATAGAGTTAAGAGTTTGTTTTTATTTTAGCAATGTTAATTTTCTTCTTTACACTAGTTAAAATAGAGAAATACTTTTGATCTTCTAGAATATGGTTGTTCACTTCCCTATTATCTTAATTTTATTTTACTCTAACTTTTTATCACATATCTTCCTAAATTTAAATATAATAATACTTTTAATATTCTTAATATTATATCAAAATCTTTCTTAATTTTTCATTGATTCAGCAAAACTTAATATATACCAACCACATCTCCTTAAATTTAAATATAATAATACTTTTAATATTATTAATATTATGCCAAAATCTTTCTTGATATATGCCAACCTCTAAATCTTGCCTAAAATATAAAACAAAAAATTTCAAACAAATATATATTAATTTAATAATTTTATTTGAATATTTTAAATATAAATAAAATATTAATTTCATAAAAATAATACAAAACTATTTCAAATTATCCTAGATTATGAAAAAAATTGCAAATAGGTATGGGGAAAATGCGTGTTCAGCATCTCTCGTATTTCCAGCTTTAATCAAACAGAAAACGAACATAAAATGTGCGTGTGGGGTCATAATATGCTGACAGCCATCACGTTTATCGTTCAATATTGATGGGCGAGGCGATTACATGTGATTTCAACGCTTTCTACGTGATTTGAATATGTTATAGACTTAAAACTTATAATATTGTTTTTATTTTACATAATAATATTGCTTTTAATTTTATAGGGTTGTCCATCCTTACTCTTCGTGGGCCAATCTAGCTTTTCCACATTCTTTTTTAAATAATTTAATTAATATTATTTAATATATTTTATGTAGATTTTTTCGGGGGAGAAATTGTCTTAAATCTTTAAAACGTTGCAAAGATTTAACATAGATTATTCATAAATCCACCTAATATATAAACCATGTGATAGGTTTTGCTCATTTTAGGGAATTTATAGAGTTAAAGAGTTTAATATGTTATGGTATATTTTAATAATAATAAAATAAGTGTTTAGATTTGTGAAATTTTAGTCTATAATTCACTCGTTGACATATGGATAAATTATATTAAAATATTTATGAAATAGAATGGTTATCTCAACCCAAGTTACTTTAATCTCAAATAACCACTCTATCTCATATCATATTTGTTTAAATGATTGTATCCTACAAAAATGAATATGCAGACTAAGAGGTGTCTTTATAATGCATGACTAGTATAAAAAAATCAAAAAATAAGGGCAAGTTATATGCTTATAATTTCAAGGATTTCTAAGATTTTTTAGAAATAATTAACCATGTTGTAGATGTGGCATGCCTTACATAAAAGTAAGCCAGGAAATATGCATATTCTATTGGATTTAATAGCCATGAAGCATCTAGAGCCTACATGACTAACATATTCAAGGATGAAGTGTGTAGCCTCTAATTGAACATAGCCATGGATAGAGCTAAGCCATATTTCCTCCAAAATATCAACCATTCAGTTTGGCTAATGGTAGTGATCAATAACAATATCCCTCCATGCTTGTTCACAAAGAATGTATAGTTGGTCTCCTATAGTCCTTGGTAGAAGACAAGAGAATGGATGTATACCGACAACTATTGATCAATGAATTGAAGCAATTATGGGAAGAGATACATGTATATGATGTATCAAGACTCCTCTCAATAGAGAGTTCTTTTACATTGTATGGCATATGTGCATAAAACATACATGATTATCCAAGACTAGGAGTTTGTTATGGTAAGCATGTTGATTGATTTGTTTATATCTAGAACGTTATTTGATATCCTTAATTTGGTGTAATTGTCTTCTTTGACACTACTATTTTTCATCTACAATAGCTATATCCCATGCATATATCCCATGCATATATTCAAAATGTTTCATCTTTGCTATGGAGGTGATGGTTATCAATATTATAAAAAGCACAAAAAATGTGTGATTTTTTTTAATTATTTTATGTTTTACCAATGTGCTCCATGTCAATCTATGCACACCAAGGTTTTTTTTGAAGTATCTCGAGAGCATGGGTGCTCTAGGAAATGTACAAATGCACTGTTATCAATGACTTTGTATATACGAAGTGTAACAAGGCTGGCTTAACCATGACATATTCATGTGTTAACAAGTGCATTGGAAATATTGAGAAGCCCCATATAAACACAAGGGTTTATTTATTGTTATACCAATGCGCCATGTGTCTATCTCTGCACCACTAATGATGCATCCTATAAAATTACAAGACACACTGCATTGTTTAATGCGAGTCATGATTTGAACACACTACACAAAATTGTTTAAAATTTTTGAAAAAATGGAAAATCTAACCTATATCCTAAATTTTAATATGTTAAAAATGTAAATACAAAAGTAACAAATAATTCACCTAGTCTAGATCACATATCGAAGAGGCATGGTTTCCATGTACATTAAAAATGAAATTATGGAATTGTTTTGAAAAATTAAAAAGAAAACTAAATCCACTAGTGAATCAAAGGAATCAAGTAATATGACAACATAGATGCATCAATAATATGGAAATCATTTAGGGATGGTGAGCATAGGTTTTTATATGATAGAAAGCACCAAAGGAAATGTAAAAATGAAATTACAATTTGGTAATAAACAAGTATTTTACTCTACCTCGGTGCACTTGATAGTGAGATGCATTAATGTGCTCCTATGTTTAAAGCGTATCATTTTACTAAAAAAATGTTGAAATGAATGTGTTATTTAAATAGGTTCCCTACTGTAGGTCATGGCAATTAAACACACCAATGAATTTTTTAAATTTTTTGAAAATAGAATTTATTTTTTATTAACAAATGTCTAAACCTACTATGATGCGCCCTAAAGTTAGACACACCAATGCACTTTGATGTTCCTTGTGTATTGTTTATTTTTTCTAATAAATTCACATATTAGTGTACCATTTCTTTTGGCACCCCAATGCATGTCATGGAAATTAAATGCACAAGTGAGTTTTTCAATTTTTTTTAAAATGAAAACTTTTATTTTATTGAACCTAACTTGTTGTGTTGTACTTTATAGAAGAAATGCACTGGTGCACCTAATATGTGTATGCATCGAACTATTTTGCAGAATTTTAAAATATAAAACATTATTTTATACAAAAATAAAACTTGTTTGATGCATTGTGCATTGTAATGTCCTAATATGTTTAGACGTATCATATCCATTAAAGAGAGTTTCTTTAAAACTAAAATAATTCGATTTATTTTCACAAATTGGGTTTTAATGACAAGTGGTCCATAATATTAATTGATGCATCGGTGTACCATATATGGGATGCACTAGTGTGTTTGTACAAATTGACACACCAACAAAAAATGTCCACTAAAACCTTTGGTCCCCTACCTCGGTTATACAAGGGAAATTTTTTGGGGGGAGTTTCCACAAAAGCTTTTGCTATAAGGTGTTTTTTTTATAGTGCAATTTCTAAGCAATATTTATTACACCATGTTATTAATCAAGGCCTTATTAAATAAAAAATTTCTTTTGTTTATGGTGATACGTAGAGTAAATTATAGATTAGGAGGATATTGTGTTTCAATTATTTTTATTTCAATGTTTTAATCCATGACGTTGGGCTCATCAGCAGGAAAAATTATTTTGAGTAATTACAAGGAGTGATTGTCATCAAAATTTTGACTAAATAAAAGATCTAGCTAGAGGGGAATCTATCTTTGCAATAATTTTCAAATTTCATTTCATCTACCATCCTTAAAACCCAACAATATAAATTCTCATATGTAACATATGTGAAGATAAATGCACAAGAGCCTCTTGTGGACCATATTAGTTAAGGTTGAGAAATAAAAGAGAAATTTCCCACTTTATTATAAGTTTTCCATACATGTGGAGATAAGCGCTCAAGACTCTTGGGAACCGTATTTTACAAGGGCCTCTAAGGGGCCATATTTGTTAAGTTAGATAAATAAAATATATGAACTTGATTAAAATGGATTCCATACATGGAAATAAGTGGACAAGAGACTATTTGGGACCATATTTAACCATATCCTCTTAGGAACCATATTTGTTAAGGTATACAACTAGAAAAAAGAAGAACCCACTTAATTATAAGTGTGTTCCATATATGCAGAGATAAGAGCCCACGACTTAATTATAAGTGGGTTCCATATATGTGGAGACAAGTGCACAAGAGACTCTTAGGGACCATATTTTATAATAACTTTTTAAAGAAACATATTGGTTAAGGTTGAGAACTAAAATAAAAGAACTCGAGTATAAGTGGATTCCATATATGTGGAGATAATGAACAAGAGAAGATCCTCTTAAAGACCATATTTGTTAAGGTACATAATAAAAATAAAAGAACCCACTTAACTAGCAATTTTCTTGGATGAGTGTTATAACACTAATCAACACTCCAGTGACCTTAATGGAACCCTAATGACCCTAACAACATCGAAGTGATTGTAATGGAATTAGATCCTCCAAAACAACATCTAATTGTCACTATTTTTTCTCCAATTTTCCCTAATTTCACTATAAGGGCATCTAATAGCTTCTAGTGACCTTTCATTTCACATCAGGGTTATCCAAATTGATGGTCATCACCTCAGAGAAGGGTTTTAGGTCTTCCAACTTAGTTTTCCATAAAAAAATCCTAGTTTTTGACCTCCACATGCCTCTCCCTCTAGCAAGGTGTGTCACCATGCTCTTCCCCTCATGCAATGTGTGTGGACCTTAGATAATGCACAAAAACTATAAAAATTCACAAAATTAAACAATTGAAAAGGATGATCCTCATAGTAACCAATCAAAATGACCTCCTAACCATCCTAACTATGTTATACACTCAGTAAAAGGGAATCCAAGGGAAGGAAGAAGAGGAGATGGAAAGGAGAGAGAAAAACCAAGTTATGATATTGGAATAATTTACCTTATTTTTTAGTTTTCACATTTGATTTCCCCCTCAGAGACACTTTCCTTTGAGTGATATTCTCTTTTGCATGTTGAGATTATCCCATGAACTCTTCCTGATGTGTGAGAGAATATTGAAAGTTTGGAAGTAGTATGTGTGAGTGGTTCAAGGTTGTGGAGGAATCCATACTTTGGTTTCAGGAGTGCCGACATCACAATTAGGTATATTTATGTGTTGTTTTTATAATTTCAAAAGAGATATACCATCTCCCCCCCATCCCTAATTCATTTTTTATTGTACTTGTTTTCAATGGTGTAAAGGTTGTTGACCCTTCTAATATGTCAACTAGGGTTGTTTGTATATGTTTCATGTTTCTTATTTGGTTTATCATTGAATAGTGCAACAAGAATTTGAGGAAGGCATGTTGTATTTTATGTGCATGTGGGATGACATGCTACTTCAAAGCATTGGAGGGAAAGAGGAAGCTAGGACAATTGGCATACTACAAGTTCATTCATATACTCTACTTTGTTCTTGTTGTTTAAATTCCTAGATATTTGTGCATTAGGTTGAGTCCAAACCAATACCCTAGGGGAATTATAATAGTGATCTTTACATGATTCTAATGGTAGTCAAGCCTTGGCCATTAGGTATAATTACTTACAATATAAATGATGAATCCACTGCTAAGGATTACATGAATTCTTATCCATAGTGCATGTTCTAGACTATTGTTCTAGACTTATTTATGTGTTCTAGGTTCCATTGTGTCCTTACCTTAGTCCTTGTCCTTAAGATTCCCTAAAAACTTGATAAGCTTGCACACAATGACTGAACACTGTGGAAACATTCATGCATAACTTGAATTTGTCGATCCTTTTCTTTACTTGACTTTAGGCCAAGTGTCCCTTTTTATTGTTTCTATTGTTGTTGTAGACACTACCCTAACATGGGAAAATTATGTGGCCTCATGTCCCTAGTGTCCAATTTCTACTTAAAAGAATCCTTTGTATTCATGCTTACCTTCTTGACACTTGGTTCTTATAGTTTATGAGGTGATTTATTAAATGGGGGCATTAGAGCCTTTTCTACCCATGTTTGTTTGAGTGAATGTTCGAACATATATTCTATCTACGATGATTCTCTTTGCTCAGGTCAAATTTTCCTAGAAGCTATGATAGAGTCTAAAATTCCTTTGAATATTTACATCTTTCCAAATATCTCTCCTTGGATTGGACCAATTGCAATAAAATCCATCCCCGATTTTTCTTGTGAGTCTAATCTCACTACTTGTGGATCCTTAGAAGTAGAACTTTTGAGCCTTTGGAGTTTTCCATTAATTCAATGCAAGTTGGTGTTCTTGATGAGTATGTTTCTTTTAGTAGATTCTTAGACTCCTGTGATAATGAGTCTATTCTTGCTGACTCTATTGTTGCTTTCATATTCAATTTTCCTTATGAATTTGACCTTATTGATTGTAGGTCTTCAAGCCTTGGTGCTCTTGAGTTTTCATTGGTAGACTCTAGCTTGGTAAAAATAGTGTTGAAGACATTGAAGTTAAAAATATCCCTATCAGAGTAACTCATATCATATATTTTTGTTTTGATTTTTTAGATATGATTATGGTATTGTTGTTTCTTAAATATAAGATTTTAATCTAAATTCCTCGTTTCTAAGGGATCATGCTTTGCACAATATTTGATCATGTTAGGTATATTAAGAAACTTGCATATAGGTTTAGGCCTCCCCTATATTACAATGAATTTGATCATTTTTCCACCCAAATTTTTCATAGGGTTGAACCTATTAGATATTGGTGTGTCGACTATCTCTATCTGCATTTTGCACTAGTATGATAGAAGATCCTACTTAACATGGGACACTCTAGTCAACATCCTCTTTCCATTCTGGTGCCCATGTCAATTTTTTTTTTTTTTTGATAGGCTTGGGAGCCATTTTATTTTTATTATGAATTTGAGAAGAAGCCTCATGCCCCTCCTTCTCTTCTATTTCTAACCATTCCCTATAAGGATCCATTTTTTGCTCATTATGCATTTTTCTTTTTCTCACTGCTAGTTGCACACTTATTCCTAATGCTTCACTGCAACTTTTATATTGGCATTTACTTCATTATGTTGCTCATCACTTGCATCCATTACATTTTCATCTTAGACTGTATCCTTAGAATAAACATGCTAGTGAGTGTCCACCTTTTTCCCAACACCTTTTTTACATTTTATTTTTCATAGATATGTTCCCTGTATATGTAATTATGCAAGCACTTATCACTTGCAATTACCATTCACTACTAGATATGTCTCTTAACTGAGAGTCATTCTTTATATATGTCATTATGCAAGGGCCTCTCACCTCGCAGAATAACCAGTTCAACAGGTTCTGTGCTCAAATCGAGAACCTTGCAGGGTGAAGGTTCTCATTGATGCGATTCCACTTTTTAGACATAGTTGCATGCATTATGACACTCATTTCTTCCACTATATAATAGCATTATTTTATTCATTTTCAAGCTTTCTAATGTGATAAAGAAAAAAAAATATTTATGAAAAATAGAGAGGGAGGGGGGAGGTGTTAGATCTCTATTAGTATTGATAGCAGTAAGTTGATTCATGTCACCCTTGAACAAAGAACCAGTGTCGATTCTTCTCAACAAGTTGGGTTTTTAGTATTTCCTTAATATCGAACCATGGTATTTGAGTCTATACTCCTTTGATTGCTCACTCTTCCAATCATTATAGAGAATCTATTAATTTCTCTTGCGTTGCAAATTTATATCAATGTTCCCTTTGTATTTAATGTTTCCCAAGTCACCATTGTGTCATGCTAGCGCTGTCCACTCCACAATTTCCCTAATCATGAAATTTGTCCTTTCCCATTGCCAAATTACTCTCAATTTGTATCATAATATACAATGTTTGTACTCAGGCTAGTGTGGAAGGTCTCCGTTGAATTCTTACTAATGGGCCATTTCTCATCAAAGACATATTTCTCTAAGAAGTGGACTTAGAGTCATTAGAACCCTAGGCATGATTTCGTCATTGGTAGGTTATCTTGAGCTCAGCAAATTACATCTCATCACTAGTCACTGACTAAGTGGTTTCCCATATGTTTGACTGTAATACCTTTATTCACATGTTAGGATTCATGTTGTACATTGGATTCCATTTTCATAATTGGTGGAATTCCTCACATCTATCAATTACTTTCATTATCAGTTGTTTCTCAAGGGGTATGTTTTGTGTGCTATTTAAAACTAATGCATGTGAGAGACGTACTCAGTGGTGTGTCCCAACAAAAAATGATCCAATACCTTTCCAAAACAAATCAATTCTTGATACTTCCTCATGTTAGTTGACGATGGATGCCTCAATTCCTCCTTTCTGATGGATCTCTTCCCATGGAATTCAACTCATATTTATCTGGGAATGGGATTTAGATACTTTTAGTACCCTGGGGCTTGCAATATTCAGTGGAACATTTCCCCAATATTGTCAGTGGAAATATATCAATGTCTCCTTATGATAGATTCTGTAAGTGTTTGACTTCAAAACATCTATTTACACTTGATAGAATGTGCTATGTACCTTAACACCCATTATCATCATTGGTAGGGTGTCTCGCATTTGTTAATAGTATACGTCAGTGACCAGTAATCAAATGGTGTCCCCCATGCTCAACATCAACTCATTTATTCACATGGTAATGACATGTCCATCTTGACAATTTTAATGGATGACCTTGGGATACAATAACACTACCTCATTTTCTATTGCCTAAGTTTTGTACTCACTTTAGTTCTAGTTATTCTCCCGACATATATATTGAGACAAAAATATACTATGTATTTTCTCATGGATATGATCTATTTTGACATGGATCTATTATGTATCTTTGTCATGGACATGATTAAACATCTTACATACTCCATGGATCCATAATGTACTTGATTTGGTGGCCATGATTACTTACACTTGAGCATGGGTATGCCCACCTCAAGGATTAATGATTATTTGACACACTGATATATTTTGTAGGTACTTTATGAGACATTCATCTAGGGAAATCCACCTAATACAATTCTATTGTTGTTTCCCAAATATTATAATGTATTTTTACCATCACCTCCCCTTATGAACTCACACATTAGGGGGAATTTGTTACAATATTAATTATCACCCCAATGATCATAATGATCCTAACAACATTTGAGTGACCCTAATGACATCAGATCCTCCCAAACAATATCCAACTATCCCTAATTTGGCTCCAAGTGTCCCTAATTTCACTCTAAGGGCCTCTAATTGTTGGTCGTGAACTTGGATTTCACATAATGGTTATCCAAGTTGATGGTAATCACCTAGTGAAGGGTTGTAGGCCATTCTAGCTATTTTTTCCTAAAAAAACCCATTTTTGTCCCCCACGTGCCTCTCACTCTAGAAATATTCAAGGTATATGGACCCTGGAAAATGCACAAAAAATATACATTAGGGAATATTTGCTTAAAAAATGGTCTGTTGAACCTTATTACAAATTCCATGTCATCATGTATTAGTCAATCAAAATATTTTAAAAATTAAAAGAGGTGCATATGAGAGATGATTTTTTATTATATAATTTGAGGATAAGTGGAGTTTTTTAATAATCTAATTTGTTTTTCCACTACCCGCGAAATTATTTTGGATATTGAAAATGAAATTAATATGATAACCAATTTTAGGTAATACGTAACCCATATATAGTATATAATAGTAATAACAATTAATATTATAACTAATATATAATAACAATATTGGTCCAATAACTTTTACTAATATCATAAGTAATATACCCATCCATTTTGTAGGTATCACATGACCAATATATAATCATTAATAATATTTAATATTATAATTAATATATAATAATATTATATTATAATTAATATTTTTATAATAAACGTCAAAAGTTGGCTCTAATAACTTTTAACTAATATATATTATATAATTAATATATAATAGTAACTAATATCATAACTAATGTACCTAACCATATTTTAGGTAATATGTGACCAATATATAATGGTAATAGTAATTAATTTTATAACCAGGTTATAATAATATTATATTATAATTAATATTTCATAATAATTGTCAAAAGTTGGGTCCAATAACTTTTAAGATGGAACTGTGTATTTAATTTTGTTTCCTAATTTTAGGTGAAAATACTATATGAAACTTCGTCCTTATAAAATGATTTTAATATGAAATATATATCTAAGGTAACTTTAATAAAAGTGTAATAACCTTAAACAACTTTGATAAAAGTGTGAAATCAGAAAATTAAGAAAGTAGTTACTTAGTAGTAACCAATCAAAACAATCTCATAACCATCCTAACTATGCTAAACACTCAATAAAAACCACCTAAAAAAAGGAGAAAAAAGAAAAAGAAAAAACCACCTATAAAAGGAGAAAAAAGAAAAAGAAAGAATAGAGAACACCTAGGTTATTATACTATAAGATATTCCCTTTTGTATGTTGAGGTTATCCCATCACCTCTTTCCTATATGTGAGAGAATATTAAAATTTTGGGAGTAGTATGCATGAGTGGCCCAAGGTTGGAGAGGAATCAATACTTTAGTTTTTAGAATGTTGACATCACAATTTATGTGTTATTTTAATTAATGCAAAAAAATATCTATTATCACCCTCCCCCTCCCCTAATTCATTTTTTATTGTAATTGTTATTCAATGGTGTAAAGTGTGTTGACCTTAATGATAGGTTAACTAGGGTTGTTTGTTTATGTTTCCTGTTTCTCATTTGTTTGATTTATGATTTAATAGTGCCAAAATAATTTGAGGAAGGTTCATTGCCTCTTCGTGTCTAGGTGGGAAGACAAGATATGTGGAAACATTGAAGGAGAAGGAAAAGCAAGGACAACTATCGTACTACAGGTTCCTTCATCTATTCTAGTTTGTTCTTTTTTTACCTTCCTAGATCTTTGTGCACTAGCATTTGCACCGAGAGGTGCAAAAAATCGCCGAGAGGGTAAGAATATTTTGTCTTTCTGCAACCCAACCTTTCTGACCTACCTTGGGAGACTGGAAAATAATACCAATATTTGAGATTTTAGCTCAAGACATTTTTGACTAAACAAAATTTCCTTAATGATATTTCATCTTTGGATTTATTGACTTTTGTAATAAATTTTGACTTGTTTTCCAACCTGTCTTTCATGATTGCGAGTTCCGATTTCCGAAATGAGGAAGCGGAAATGCATTTTTCGAGCTATCTACTTTTCGACTGTATCTTCTTTCCCAATTTTCGAGTATCAGAAATCAAAATTTAAGAAATCGGGAAAGTAGAATTTCGATTTCGACTGTATCTACTTTCTTGATTTCCGAGTAGTGGAAATCAAAAGTTTCACTTTAGATAAGTTTGAAGGTTTCTTTTGCGATTTCCGTTTTTCAATACGTTGGATATCGAAAACTGGATTTGTCCGGTTTCCTGAAAATGAAAAGTAAATTTTGTGAATTTTCTCTGTGTCCCAGTGCTTGAATTTGTGACTTTCTGAGCGGTTCCACCTGTATGTTTTCACCCTTTGATCATTTTTTCTGGTAACTACATTTTTATGTGTACTATTCAGGTTTTATCTTGTTTTAATGATAAATTTTATTAATGAACCTTTTTTGTTTTGGATTTATTGACTTTCAAAATAAATTTTAACTTGTTTTTTAACCTATCTTTCTTGATTGCAATTGCGAAAGGAAATGTTCCCTTTTTATCGAATTTCGATTTTGGATATTCATGTTTGAAGGGTTTTATGATATTGGCAGTAATGCGATTTTGGATTACGGAAGTAAGCAATATTCATTTTCGGTTTCCGGACATCCGAAAACTCACAAGTTTGTTTGGAAACCGGAATTGTCATTTTTACTTAATAATTATGTCTGCTTTCCCAACTTGCGATTTTCGATATTCTCGATTTTCGATATTCCCGATTTCGACTGAATGTTTGTTTTCGGTTCTCAATTTCGCAAATCAGAAGTCCGAAACAACGAAAAGTAAATATTTTCAAATTTTATATCCTATGCTGTCGCTTTGATCTCGTCCGGTGATCCATACCAAATTTACGGTCTAGATTCTTTTGGCTGTTTTAGTTGGGTTTTTAAAGAATTAAACTTACGATTTTCACTCTGCTCATGGTTTTTTTACTGTGCATTTCCTGTGTGCCCCAGCATGTAGACTTGTAACTTTGACCTATAAATTTTCACTTTGTGATCGTTTTTTCTTGTAAATTTAAACTCTTGTCGCTTTTAGATATGGTTGCTAAAATTCAATCAGAGAAGGTATCTGCTACAACCAGGAATACCAGATCTAAAACGGCTATTCAAGAGTAGAAAATCAAAGATCCCAATGTTGATGTTTTCACTGACACCGGTGGGTATGTGTCTGACACCTCATATGTGGACTGGTCCAAAATTTATGTTATTTTTGACAATGATGATTTTTCCTTTGTTGCTCATGACCAACCTGCGTACATGCACATACACAATTCTCATCTCCATTGTGTTGCGGTGATACCTCCTTTTATGCCTTACACAGACCATGTTAAGTGGGCATTGGACCACGTTGACCTTAACCAACGAATGCTTCATGATATTGAGAATGTCTCTATTGCTTTGTTTCATCTAGATGTGTTTGCTAGGGATTATGCTTTGAAAACCCCTAAGAAGCCTTTCTCATCGAAATTTTTCGACGAAACCCTCACCAAATTCAATTACGAACAAGTGGTGAAATCTATGCTAGTAGACCCAACAGTAGTTATTCCCCTTTCACTTTCGGAATATCCAGTTTCTTGGTTCAGAGAGTCTTTCTCGTTGCTGGCCACCATGTTTTGCAGGTTATTTGGCTTACCCAAATGTTCCTCATTCAAAGAAAAATGTGTCCCTATGGAGAACCATGTTCTGCTTAAAGGTGATTCCTTCAACTGGGCTCAAATTTTGTTTTTCAATTTGCGGGAGGAAATTGAAAAATATCAGAGAACCCCAGCGAACCAGAAACCATATTTCTACATGTCAAGGTTCGTAATGGATGCATTCTGTGCGTGTTCTTGTTTCCCGACCCTAAATTGGAATTCGAGCGAGATATGTGGGATGGAAATTTCATACCTTGTGTATATCATCTCTGTGACTTGTTTCTTGGGTCAATGTACTACACAATTTTCAAAGCTAATGCTCCTGCATTCTCCTCAAAAATATAGGAGAGTATGGAAACTGGTATGTAGGAGAGTATTTCTCTTCCATAAGGATTTGGGGAAACAATATAGTGCACTTGCTTCCTAGAATAGTTCCACACCGAATGGTGCTTCAAGAATTTTCCTATCAGACTATGATTGATGGTGCTTTCTCCAAGTTGAAGAAACATAAAAAGAAGGCTTGGCCCAAATTTCTTGTGAATCTTGGCAATCTTGCAGTACAAAATCCTGTTCATGCGTCCCTGTTGGGAAAGGATATTTCTGTTATGATCTTGGGGGAGGCACCCAAAATAATGCATGACCCAGTGACATATTTGGCTAATTTATTTGCTCATGAGCATGTCAAATTTCAATACGTTCATGAAAATGAGTCCGATGATTCCATGTTCTGAGAAGCTACCACTTTTCAGGAAGTGATTAGTAAAATAAGTGATCTAGAGATAAAGTCCCATTTGTACAAGTTTCAAAAGGATCTTAAGAGAAGAACTCTGGGAGAAAGAGAAGATAAACTTGAAATAAAACAAGATCTTGAGAAGGAGAAGAGAGAAGAAGAAGCGAGAGAACATGCAGCAAGGTTTGTTGTTGCTGTTGCTGCTCAACCTAAGGACAAGGGAAAATGTGTTCTTGAATGCCCATCGAGATCCTCTCTTACCACAATGGAAGATATGCCGGAGAAAGGGGCAAAAATCAAAAGAAATTTTGAAAAATTCAGGTCTCAAATGCAAACTCAGGAAGAGTTAACTGAAGTAGATCCTAAAAGGTAGAAGATTGTAGCAGATTCTGAACCTGCTCAACTGTCAGAAGCAGAGACAAAAGAAAAGCCCATTTCTTTGATCCCAATTGGCAAGAAAGAGGAGAGACTTGTCCAAGAATGTTCGATCTCTGATACACTTGTGCAATAACCTTCTACACAAAAGGTAATTTCTTTATCATCAGCCAGATTGATAATCATGATGCAGACGTGGAAGAAGATGCTGAGGCTAGTAAGACTACCCTTCTATCATCTATCCCCAATATGCAAATGTTTTCCAGTATGTTAGGTTCATCATTTTCCCAACATTGTTTTCCCAAGGTAAATTTGTCATCAATGATGGAAACTACTATTAGCATGTCCACGATTTCAGTTAACTTACCTATTCATATTTCTCCTTCTTCCTTTTCACCACGCTAGCCTATAAATACATCCCTAGTTCCCTATATTTTTCAGGACAACATTCCTTCTACCTATATGGCTCTTCCTCAAAAGGAATATTTTCCTATATCTGATTCTTTTACATCACTCACCCTTACCTCTGTTTCTTCTCCTATGAATATTCTCCCTCTCAGCATAAACATTCCTTTAAACCAAACCCAAACTGATCCTTTGGTTACCATCCACTAGCAAAGCATTTCATCATCAGAAGTTATCGCAGATTTTGGAGAAGATGCAGTGGTATCCTTTGGAAAATATTATTGGAGTAAAAAGGATAAAGTTGTGGTTAAAAGGGGATCCAAGAGAGCCAGACAAATCTTAGCCAAATATGTGCCTTCCCTTGGTCAGTTCATTTGGAAGGCAAACACAAGTGATTTCCAACAAGGGATAGTGGAGACAATAGTTGCCATGGGAGTTTTTGTTGGAGCTAATTTTCAATCAGTTTCACAATTAAGTTTGTCTCTTGGTGAAAAAGAGAAGGAATTGGAGAAGGCCAAACAAGACTTAGCAGAATCACAACAAAGGGATGAACAACATATCGACTAGTTGAAACAAGAACATGAGCACAGAGTAGAGGAATAGAAAAACAAAGTTGAAGAAGTCAAGAACCAGCTTCAGAATGCAGAGGTTGTGAATAAAAAACAAGCAGAGCAATTTGGTCTTATCAATCAAGAATCGAAAGATGCCCATTTAGCCTCAAAAGGATCCTCTTTTCTCAATCTGAGACCTGGGGATTTTAAACAAGTACTCTGTAAAATACATGAAGAATTTCGATAGGCTGTGATAGATTTGTATAGCTGTTTTGATGAAATGCAAGGCTTGTACAACAAGTTTATCAAGCATTCTAAAACTCTTGAGGATCACCATTATCGGATGAGAGTAGCATCCACTGATTTAGAGCAAGTAAGAGATTGGAAAAAGAATATTAAGGAAAGATCTGATAACTTGCGAATCTTAGACAAGTTAGAGTTGAAAACAACTAAAGTTGCCATTGATACATGGGAGGCTATGTACGATTCAGTTGAAGCTGTAGTCAATGCAGGACAAAAGGTTTGTGAAAACAGATGGTTTGCTTCAAATAATTTGCTAACCTATTTGAGTTTAACTGTTTTGGATCCTCTTAGTGAGGTAGCTTGTCCTAAAACTCATTTGGAAGAAGTGGGAAAGTAGTTTGATGATACCAAAGAGTTGATCCAACAAATCAGTTAGTTCATGGTGCAAGAGATCGAGAAATGGATAGAAGCTCCCCATGCTTCGATATCTTGGATAAAGCAGTTCATCAAAGAATGGAAAAAAATCAAAAGGGAGGAAATTGCCTCCCAAATTTGCAAGAACGAAATTCAGTTGAGGAATTATCATTTTCAAGAAGTCGATGACATTCTGGATTTATTTTCCAAGTGGCGTTATTCCCTTGAGCAAACCTAGAAACTATTTCATTGTGTAATTCCACTTTTTGGGAATATTTTATTTTATTGTAAGTTTGTAATGTTATTTAAAGAGAGAAAGGCACTGTGTTATTTGGGAATATTTACATATGCAGTTGTGTTGGGGAAATAAATTTCTATCGTGGATTTGGACTTATTGTGTAAGTCCAAGAAACATTGTTTTTTGCAATTTGTGTATCTTTAACACTTGGATATTGTTCTTTGCAGTTTTATTTGTTAAGTTGGTCTAAAGTAAGTTGAAAGAAGTAATTTTGATTTGCATGTTTGCACATTAATTGGTTTTTTTCTTTCATCTGTTATATCCTGTAATGGTTCTATCCTAAAATTATTACTCATCTTTTTTAGCAATGAGTTATTTTTCAATCTTCTCCAGTTTATGCTCAAATTAATTTTGATTTGCATGTTTGCACATTAATTGGTTCTTTTGTTTCATTTGTTATTTCCTGTAATAGTTTTATCTTGAAACTATTACTCATCTTGTTTAGGAGTCAGTTATTTTTCAATATTTTTTAGTTTATGCTTAAAGTAACTTCAGTTTATCAATTTTTCTTCGTGATTATATTACACTATGTATAGATTAAATTTTAAATATATAATTTAACATTTAAACAGATTATGTATTGCAATTTTTCATATTTTTTATTGAAATGTTGTTTAAAAATTGCAATAATTGCATTTTTCCTTTGGTTATTTTTCTTGTTCTTGCAATATTTTTTGTTTATCCTCAAAGTAATTTCCTGAATCGAAAGTCGGATTTGGAGAAAAGGATTAATTCGAAAGGTAAGTTTTCCGATTTTTTACTTTTTCCCTGAAGGGCGGAAATACGGAAAGGGGAAATATTATGTTTTCCAATAAGCAACACCCTATGTTCCGATTTGTGATTTCTTATTTCCCGATTCCCTATTTCCAACATTTCGAATATCCGGAAACTGGAAATTCCAGTTTTTGTTAAGGTTATTTTGGGTATTCATAATTTTTGATTTTCAACATTTCGGATATTAGAAACCAGACACTAAGGTTTTTGTCGAAAAAATTTGCTAGATTCACGATTTTCGATTTTCGATATTTTGTATATTAGAAAGCAGAAAGATCGGTTTTTTTATTTATAAGGTTTATTTAATTCTTGGATTTTCGATATTTCGAATCTAATTATCGGGGATCTTAAATCGCAAATAGCCCAAATAATGCTAAGAAAAAGTGGAATTTCGGATTCTCGATATCCAATTTCAGAAATTTGGTATCGTGTTTCGGAAATCGAAAATAAATATTATAAAATTAAAATATTCATAATATATATAATGTGTTTTTGATTTGTTTATATATATTGGAAATTATATGATTTTATTTTATTTGGAGAAATGAGTTAAAAATTCATTTAAAATATAGTAATTTTAAAGAATCATAATTTTTAATTTATACAGTAAATTTCTAAGAAATAATTTTTTGTAATTGTATTGGATTTATATTTTTTTTAGCATGGTATATGAGGTTTAAAGATTGAATAATAATGATTATTTCTATTAATAAATATGAAGTTTAACCCTGGATGTGAATGATGAGAGTAGTTCCTTTGTTCTAGTCAATGTTAGCTCAATAAATGAAAACCCTAGCTTTGTTGGATCGACTATCCCATTCACATCACACTCCTCTTCTAGAAAAGTTTGGAACATTCAAGGCCGAGTTACTGCCAAGACAAACATACATGAATATGGCAACCAACGAGGGTCTAGAAAAGTGTTTGGATTTGACCTTGTTAATGATTCGCACGATGAAATACATATATTTGCATTCAATGAATTGACACTCTGTTTGTATGACCAAATACAAATAGGAATAGTATACATGGTATCAAATGGCACAGTTAAAGCATCGAATCCAATTTTCAACCATTTGAAAGCCATAATGAGATTTTTCTAGGTTCCACCTGAACCATCCAATCTTGCTTAGAGGAATATCCCTTAATACCTTTATATTGCTTTAACTTTAAAACTATTAAGGAGATTCAAACTATACCATTAAATTCTGAGGTTGACGTTGTTGGACCTTGTAAACTATACGAAAAGGGGATGGTGTTGAAACGGTTAGGCAAACCATTGGACTCCGTGACATGTCAGGCTATAGTATGGACATAACACTTTCAGGAGAGCATTTCCAAATTCAAGGAGCTGAGATTGCCAGCCTTCGTGGTTTACCTACTCCTCCAACGGTAGTGATTTTGGTAGATTAACGTTGTACTTATTTCTGTCACCTATCCTACACTCATTATGCATTAATGAAGTGGGTATTTTTTTCCAGGCTGGCCAACTTGGTCAGGAGTTGAGTTTTAATGCTTGGATTACAGTCGATTCGGTAGTCATGTCTATCATGAAGAGTGGTGCCTCCACTGCTACAATAGGTTCCATTGTTGAGTTTAGGTACAACACGATCATGATTAAATTTTTTGGTTATTATATCCCATGATCCGACAGGGATCCAAGAAGGCAGCATGGAGTTGATCAGCTAAGTAGACGTTGTGAAATATGAGTTTATTTTGTCTGTTTGTATTATTTATGCATAACTTCTTTCTCTGCCAAGTTTATAACAATGTTTGTATCCGCACTATGGATCGTATGACTAATCCTCTTTCTCCCCTTCCATTTTTTCCAAGACAGAATTAATTAGTCTCTGTCAATGAAGCTCTGTCAGCACGTATTGGCTTCAATGTAGGAAACCATCGCCACTGAGGTAAGGGACGATTTGATACGACGATCATTTCGTTATGTGGTTACAGTGCAATTTCGCTTGGTTAGGAACTAGAAGTGGTACAACAATATTTTTCCCCATTAATGGCCTCCTGTTTGTTTTAGCATGGTGATGAATCTTTCTTCCTCATTCTGTTGAGCTATTTCTTGCCTAACTGAGCGGGTCTTAGGGCACTTTAATCTACCCTAATTTTGTTGCAGAACCGTTCTATCTTCCTTTGCTTGGTTTTGTTCTACATTTGAACCATTATACTATGTCCAAGTAGCGTACCATATCTCATCGTGTTGGGAGTGGTCGCAATCGTGCGCAACGAGGGGCGCACGTTACAAAGGTAGATGGTTATAACAATGGTATTTCATTGCAAGTTCAGTCGATAATAGATGACTGGGAAACAAGGCCGGTAAATGAGAATCTTGCTCGTGATATTGATGGGGGAAGCCCCAACCACTATTGGATCATAAAAAACATGATGGGGTCTCTCATGAAGGAAATACTAGCCATATAGAATAATACTAAGTTGGAAATTTCATAGGCTACATCCAAAATGGTGGAATTAGATATGGTCATCACCCATAGAAATGTGATGGCCATCTGGAAAATATTAGCCATGGGAGTTGACTCCTTGGGTGATGGAGGTAGTGGTAGTGTCTCTATGGCTCCATCTGGTTCAATGAATATCAGCCCGGTTCCTACCATACCTGTTGTATCTATAGTGTTTGTTCCAATTCGGACTATGATTAGCGAGCTTTCCAAACGAGCTCTTGAATCTGATGCTTTTGTGGGGAAAGTGGATGCCTCTATGGGAAAAGCAGATCCTTCTATGGGGAAAGTGGATGCTTCTGTGGGGAAAGCGATTGTTATGCCATTGAAGCATAGTATACCATGTTCAGATGATGAAATATTTGGGCTTTGTCCTATCGTTGAGGAAACACAGGACACGCTGGATCCAGCTGTCACTACCAGTGGTGCTAACTCATGAGCATGTTTCTATTTTGTTTTTGTCTATTTTGCTTCCTTTTGTTTACTTCTAAGTTTATACTTGTTTTTAGTTTTCAAGGTCTCTTGGTAAACATTTCTTCATAGTAATTTTGTATGTAGCCCCCCATATCTCACATGGGTTATTTTGGCTCTTTTGAATATCTCTGTAATTTTGTTTAAACTTTACTTAGTCAGTAGCGTTAATTTTTTGTATGGTTTTTATGCTCTTTACACTTCAAGTGTATATTTTTCTTCTTTTAACGGATTAGGGTGGTTGTTAGACCACTGTTCTCACTTGACCAGAATTCTCCATTTTCTGTAATATTTTGTATAGTTGATTAATAACAATGCATACTTACAAAAAAAAAAATATGAAGTTTAAAGATATAATATATGTAAATATATTATTTCTTTTGATAAACCTAAATTTAAAGATCTAATATACGTGAATAGCTTGATTTGGGTATGTGAAATTTATTTAAATATCCAATGACAATTATTTATGTAAATAAATATTAAGTTTAAAGATGATTCGAGATCAAGATGACTGAATGGATTTATTATTCTTTTATTTGAAAACATTGTTTAATAAGATTTTTATGAAAGCCGAAATTGGGAAATAATATATAGGCTCCAAGTGGAGAGCTAGATTTACCACAAACATTTGTGGCAAAGTGAAAAGAATACAAACAGAGAAAATAATACTTTAAACACCAAATGATTTTAACAAAACTAAAGTTTTTCGGTTTCCGGTACCCGGAGGTTGAAATTCGGTAATAGGAACTTCGACTTTTCTTTATTTAAAAAGACAAAACTTCTGAGATCGGAAATGTCACAAATCAGAAATTGGGGAATCAGAAATTGGAAAATAGTGTGTATCTTGTTGGAAAACACAAGACATAGGATTTCCAGAATTGGAATTGTCGAAAATCAGAAATTGGGGAATAGAAAATAGTAAAATGGGATGTTCCTTATTGCAAAACATAAGATTTTCGGAATCCGAAATGTCGGAAATGGGAAATTGGGAAATTGGAAATTGAAACATAGGGTGTGTGCAGGTTGGATACGTTTGTAGTTTTGGAAAGATTAATGTAATGTTTTTCAATTTAATGTGTTGATTTATATACTGATTTTCCGTTAGAAGCTTGACATATGAAATGTACATTGAAAAAATGTATTTATTTAATTTACATTTATTTTACTACAACTCAAGAACAGTTATTGATTTTTAATAATCATTTATTAATTAGTATCACTTTATAGGATAATTTTCTAACTTTATTTTATTGGAAAATGAGTTATTCTAGTTTGATATAGTTTTTTTTGTATTTTTACTATTATTTTTGTTATACATTTAGAAATAGTATTCTAGCCACTCATTAGATTTCGAGTTTTGCATAATGATGTCTATTTTTTATTTTTATTAAGATCTTCTTGCAGAAATCCTATGTCCTATTTTTTCCAAGAAAGAACACCATATGTATTCTCCAAGATTGTATTTGTGATATTTCGAATCTCAGAAGTTTTGTATTTTCAAATAAAGAAATGTCGAAGTTCCTTTTTCCAATTTTTGATGTTCGGGTATCGAAAACCAGAAAACCTCATTTTTGTGGCTTTATTTTGACTGTTCGTATTCTTTTCGCAGAAAGTTATTCCTTTGCTAAGTGCATCATTATTTTAAACTCGCTTTGTGTTATTTTTCATCGCTTTGCCTGTAAATTTGGCAGAGATTTGGCCTGTAAACTTAGTTTCATTCTGTATATCGACCTGGTCAAGTGGGTAGTTAACGGTGTAATATTTAATTATATATGGGATTTGACTCCTTGGGTGGCGACAATGTCTCTATGGAATTTTCGCAGAGAATTACAATTGATGTCATGTAAATTATATTATCGTTGTTTTGATTTTGATTTATTTATTTTGATTTTAGTTTTCGGATCACTTTAAATTATACCTTCCGAATCTTATTGCAACAATACCTATAGATAGCCTTGTTTGTATTTTTTTAATCATGGATAATGGAAATCAAAGAGAAGTTAAGGAATTAGTTACATTTGTATGGTTTGGACAAAAGATAATTGCATGTCCAATTATAAGATTTAGTTTTAGGAATATTAATTTCAACTAAAAGAATGACGACCCTATCATGGTTGGTGCATCTAAAGTGCCTATTTCCTTTTTGACTATGATTAGACAACTTTCCAAATGGGCTCGTGAATCTGATGCCTTTGTGGGGAAAGCAGATGCTTCTATGGAGAAACCGGATGTTTGTGGGAAAAGTGCCTGTCTTGACGCTGAATCCCAGTCTACCATATTCAGGTGAGGAACTCTTTGGGCCTTCTCTAATCGTTGAGGAAAAATAGGACACACAGGATCAGGCTGTCACTATCAGCGGTGCTAACCCATGAGCTTGTTCCTCTTTTGTTTTGTCTATTTCGCTTCCTTTTGTTTACCTCTAAGTTTATCCTGGTTTTATTTTTCAGTGTCTCTTCATAAACATTCCTTTATAGTAATTTTGTGTGTAGCCTCCCATATATCACATGGGTTATTGTGTCTCTTTTGAATATCTCTGTAATTTTGTTTAAAGTTTACTTATGCAGCAGGCTTCATTTTTTGTATGGTTTTTATGCTCTTTACACTACAATTGTAAGGTTTTCTTCTTTTGAGGGATTGCGGTGGTTGTTATACCATTGTTTTCACTTGAGCATAATTCTCGATATTATGTAATTTTTTGTATAGTTGATTAATAGCAATGTAGACTTACAAAAAAAATTAATATGAAGCTCCAATATGAGATCTATCTACTTTATCTATAGATCTGAATTTTGTATTTAGCCCCCCATATATCACATGGGTTATTGTGGCTCTTTTGAATATCTTTCTAATTTTGTTTAAAGTTTACTTATGCAGCAGGATTCATTTTTTGTATGGTTTTTATGCTCTTTACACTACAACTGTAAGGTTTTTTGCTTTTGAGGGATTGCGGTGGTTCTTAGACCAGTGTTTTCACTTGAGCAGAATTCTCGATATTCAGTAATTTTTTGTATAGTTGATTAATAGAAATGTAGACTTACAAAAAAAAATTAATATGAAGCTCCAATATGAGATGTATCTACTTTAGCTATAGATATGAATTTGATACAATTGTATTATGAATCAATTTCTAGATTAAAAGAGAGGTTAGTCCATGAAGAATACAAAAGATTCAATGATAGAAAAATGTCAAATATACATTGTATTTGATGATTGCAATTTGTGTGCATATTCAACACATGCATAATACATGATACTATCATTATCTAACCTTGTAGTGTTAAATTGTTAATTAGTTGTTTTCCTTGTACATATGTTTTAAAGTTTGAAAACAAATTAAACTAGTGAGAAGTTAATGAGAATAATACTTATTATAATTTATATGCACAAAAAGCATATATAAATATATGATGTGAATGTTACTTGACAGTTTGATCTATATGGATACCAACAAGTAAAAATTCTCCAAGAAAGCGAGCATGTTTTAGTATCTACAAAACAAAAGACATTCAACAATGTCATTGCAGTCAATGACTTTATCAACCAAACATACACATAAATTGTTTGCATTTAAATCTACATTTGATAATTTGTTTCAGAAAACACATAATAGAGTAGAGATGTGCTGCAACATATATTGTGTAATTGTTAGTTAATAAAATAATAATGATTAGTATGATTGAAAACATAGTTAATAATATATCTTGTAATAATTCAAATTAGATCTTTGATGAATTATGAATTAATAGTGCACTAAATGATATTTCGGATTCCGAAAATCCTATTATTTAAAAAAAAAGAATCATATTTTGGATTCCAGAAATTCTATGTTTTCCAATAAGGAACACCCTATGTTATGATTTCCGATTCCTCGATTTCTAATTTTCAATATTTCAAATTCCAGAAAACCTATGTTTTCCAATAAGGAACACCCTATGTTCCGATTTTCTATTCCCCAATTTCCAATTTCCGGGCATTTCAGATCTCGAAAGTTTTGTAAATAAAATTAGGAATTTTTGTTTTGGAGTTGTTATTGTAAAATCCGTTAAATCCTATGTTTTTTTTAAATATCAATATTTTAACTAAATACAATTAATTTCTCAAAATTTAATAATTTATATTTTTTTATAAATTTTCTTTGAATTTATGGCTATATGTTCATGAAAAATGTAAATAGTAGGAATTAATAGTGCACTAAATGATATTTCGTATTCTGGAAATCCTATTATTAAAAAAAAACTAATGATATTTCGGATTCTGGAAATCCTATTTTTTCCAATAAGGAACACCCTATGTTCCGATTTCCGATTCCCCGATTTCTGATTTCTAACATTTCAGATTCCGGAAATCCTATGTTTTCCAATAAGAAACACATTGTGTTTCGATTTCCTATTCCTTGATTCCCCTATTTCCGTGCGAGAAGAAAATTCCGAAAGCCAGAAAGTGGAGAATGAAAACACAAGGAAAAGATAAAGAGAAATTTAAGATTTATGATATCCAAAGACAGAAAGCGGAAGTCGAAAAGCGTAAAAATAGTTGAAAATTCTAAGGAAAGTTGTATTTCCAATTCCCAAAATCAGAAAGTGGAAGTCATAAAGTTTGAATTTGGATAAAGGAAAGATAGCTGAAAGTTCTAAGGAAAGTTGGATTTCCGATTCTCGAAAACACAAAGTTGAAGTTAGGAAATAAATTTAAACATGTAGTTATTTTAAAAAGTCATAAACTTATAATTTATTGAAATTGTGAAAGTTTTTATATTGTTTAGGCTAAACATTTTTAAATGAAAAATTGCAACTGCACTTAAAAAAAGTATGCCAATTCACATCAATTGGCATATTGATATATTTCCTAATTAAGAAGTATGTAATGCATTAGAGAAAAATGTTAAGAGAGGAAACCAAAAGTTTGGGTTGTTGAGAGGGTAAAAATATTGTGTCTTTCTACAACCCAACCTTTCTGATTTACCTTGGGAGAATCCAGAAACCAACATTTCACATTAAGAATCCAGAATCCGACATTCCATGTTGAAGCACAATTACAAGAATACAAATTTTTTCCTAATGAAATTGTTTGTTTTGATTTCCGTTTTTGTGAATTCCTATTTTTGATTAACATTTCCATTATATTATAATATCACATTGGATTATTTCATTTAAAAAATTCACTGCTAAATTGTCATTATATATAAATCTATGAAGAAGAACATTTATATATCTGACGATGTTGCTTGAAAAAAGGTTTAAGATAAATGAAAATGGAATTTTGCTCATTGATGTTAGACAAAAGTGCTTTATACACAATGACAATGTTGGACAAGCTAAAAAAGAACAAAATGCGTCAATAATCAATATTTTCATAATACAAATAAGGTTGTAAACAAGAGATGAAATGACAAAATGTGAAATTGCTCGTTGCTTCATATTCCAAATAATAATGGTCCAGAGTGATATGTTGGACATTGTTCTCTGCTACAATATTCACCCATTTCCATACGTTTTGGAAGTTAATTTGCAATCGTCGTAAAGGTGCAACAATTTCCATATGTTTTTGTAGCTAAATTTGTAATCGTCGTAAAGGTGAAAAGCTTCCAAGTCTAAAGAATTCTTTAGCAAAATGTTGGAGATTATTGTCAAAACCCCAAATTTTCACAAAAATTTAAAAATTTTGATGTAACATAAAATGTCTATAGTTGCAGTTTGATAATTGCTAGCGGCTAACGGATAAATGAAACAGTTAACAAAAGTAACCATTAACTTAAACACATATAAATTAATACTGTTTTAATTTTGATATGTGATGTAAATAACCTGCACTCGATGGATTCTAGATGTACTGATGAATTGATTTTGTCAAGTAAGTGAGAAGTTATACATCTGGATTTCTGGATCTTACAGGCTTGACAGGTTAATTTTGGAACGAGTAAGAGTTTATTAAAGCATTAATTCAGATATACTTCTTTAGCATAAATATACTGCTAGAGTAAAAGTTTGCTTAATAGAGTTCAAGGATACTACGAGGTAAAGTAATTCTTCTTTACTTGCTTTGCAACTATATCAGTATTTTAAATGCATGTCGTAATGATCAATACCTTTGCCCTACTGATTGTCTTTTATCAGAATGACTGCTACTTTAGATAAATCTTATTTCCATCTTTATGCTAAGTTATTTCCAGTTTCTTCATAGAGCTCATGATTTAGTATATCAACACTCTTACTGAAACTGGAGCTTATTGCTATTACTATTTATAAAATTTTCAACACTGCTTATAAGTATGGAAACAGACCTAAGGCCTTTCAAGAAAACAAGCTTACACATAACTCTTAGCTTTACCTTTAATTAAGCTTCAGTAGAGGAATTTTATCAGCTTATTATTGCATTGTACTTATAATTGATTATTTCCATAAATGTCATCAAGTTGTGAATTCTAACTTCCAAATTTCTTCATGACATAAGGGTG
>LPNX010093802.1:218607-364086 GCA_001517045.1 Pseudotsuga menziesii | reverse complement strand
ATATATATATATATATATATTGTTTGTTGTTTATTATTTAAGTTTGTTACATTTTCATGTAACCCGGAGAAAGATGGTTGCGGGGAAGAGGTAGAAACAGAGTTTGCTTTAGCTTGACGCCTAGCATTATTATAAGAAGCATAGGAGGTATATTTGATTAGTAGAGGTGTAAAGCTGTGAGTAGGGAGTTCATCTGGGACACAGAAAGAACTGGTAGTCCTATCAAAGGTAAGAGGCTGAGCAGAGAAGGAATTAGCTAGTCATTCATTATTTCTCAGTTCTTTGTATTTTACTTTCCATTGTCTAGGATAGTTTATACGAGTCCAATCAAATGTTATTGGGGTAGACTATTTAGATTTCTCAGACTCCACCACGATGTGCAAGTGTGAACTCTCATGCACATGCGATCGTAGTGGGGGAAGAGTATCATTTCCAAACCTAGCAACAACAACACCCTTTAACTGGATAATTTATTATCCATTATCCATGTTGAAACCCTTGGGCAAGATATATGCCTTGAGCATATCATATATGTAAGGATCCTCCAGACTAACAGAATATTTAGGATAGATGGTTCCAAAGGCAGGACCATCATGCAAATGAGCGGTAAAACCGCCAATTATTGCATTGAAAAAATTACGATGTTGAGTGTCTATTGCTACACACAAAGAAGAAACTTGTAAATATGGGCGAACTAATAGCCCCAATCCAAGCTTAATAGCTCCTAAATGTAGATATTTAAAACCTTGATCTTTTTCCCAATCTATATGACGTTTTTCAAACAGATTAATGTGAACTGGTTCATCCTTATCAGTGAACGACACATCTATTGAAGACACTTTTATTTGTGTTGCAATTTTAAAAGACCACCCATTTAGTTTGTAGACATCGCATGGGAGAATAACAGGTAACTGCCAATTTTTAGATGGGTTTAAGTCTTGGATGTGAATAATAGAAGAATCAGAAGTGGATGTTTCATTAAAGAATGATGATTTACGTTCTGCCAACAAAACCTTTGTATCATTAGTTGACTCACAATCTAAGGTAACCAGCAAAACTGTGTCCATTGCATGATCCATGAAAACTTGGGATTCTAGCTCACATTAGTTTCAGGTAACTTACGGATTTACTATGCCTACCCACCGCTATGACCTCTATGACATCGGACAACCCTATTTCAAATCCCTTACACCCAACAATTTACTCAACGGTCTTTTCCACCGCCTACAGGACCAGTTTTAAAAGATTACAAGTAGAAAATACATAAACTTAATACAACAGATTTAGCAGATATAAATATAGAAAAAATCACTTACAGAATAGCCTTCAATGGCTCTAATACCAAGTTCTACCAAGATTGACTTCTTTTCACATCCAAATTCTTTATATTAGCAGCATCCACATTACAACTTTTCTGGTAGATCGGCTTCGGAAGGCGAAGCTCGTCACTGTGACCACTCCAACTAATATGCTATGGAAATTATAGACTGAATTTAGTCCACTTCTCACAACCCCTGGTTTCTGCCAATGTCCTCGGAATCCCACGAACTTTTCTCTGAAATTATAAGTTTTTGTTTCTCAAATTTCTTTGAAATTATAAGTTTTAATTTCTCAAATTGTAATTTTGTACATCTAATTAAATTCAAAATAGTGATTTTAGTCTCGAGTTGCAATTTCAAATTACTTAGAGGGCCCGTTATCTCATGCTTTCAGCCTACTTGTAAATGATTATTTTAATTTTTAACAGCACTAATTAGCACTTAATGTTTTTCTTTCATAGTTTTAAACTATGTTAAATGATTTGGATTTTTAAATCAATTTGGCTCTAAATTTAATTAAAATTTCAAAAGAACTATTAAAATTGTAAATATATGGTTTGTTGAGGTTACATGTTGTATTTACAAACCATACCTTGAAAATTATAATTTTAACTAGTATTATATTATAGCAAAATAAATCGAATCATAAAACATTTATACTTCATATATTACCATTCAATCCAAAATCTATAGTAGATTTCAACGTTGTTCTTTCATTTTAGTCCCAGTAGTTCGAATGAACATCCTATATTCATTGAACGTCATTTGTCTGTATCTTGAGGGTTGGAGTCATGGATCATCTCTTTTATAGGCCCGACCGCCTTCTCACCATTAGGGTTACAAAAAACAACAATCGACATTCGTTCCTTCTTATGGTTAACACCGCAGCTGTGTTCCACACTTTTGTAAATTATGTTTGTCAATATCTGCATGTAACATAAAGAATTCTTGTAGTACTTTGTCCATGACCATCAACCAATATTAACACGTAAATAAAATTACAAATCAAACTACTGACCTCCATTTGGTAGCCGAGGATTATTTTCACCGGCGTTAGCATCTCGGTGAAGAGGCACCCAATTCTAGCTATCGATGATATATTTGGTTGGATGGAAAATGATACCAGTTTTGATCCCATAAAGAGAGTTGTGATAGCTAGCATATCATTCACTGAAAGTAATAAATTTTATTTGATTTGTTTTAACTATTGCACAGCATGCCATAATAATAATGCTAATTAGGATCTTCCATCTATATGTTTGTTTCCACAAAATCTAGAACAAAAAGTGATTTCATAACTCAATAATTTTAAATCTGCCATTTATATAATCTCTTAGTTGGATTAGTGTAGATCTTTTTAAATCCATGATTGATTTTGTTAATGGATGACTTTCACCATTAGTTATGTAAACATTATTCTCTTAAAATATTTTAATTGGAAACTTATAGTTTGTAAGATGTTATTATTTCAATGTAAAATCCTTTGATAAGTACTAATTGATACATATCCATGTTATATAATAAAAAATGATTGTAGCCTAAAATGTCTATATGAGTAGGAATTTTGATGATACACTATATATATATATATATATATATATACTTGTATGTTTTTATGGAATCTTTATTCTCGTTTAAATTTGATAAAAATAGATGAATAATAGCATGATTAAAGATTTCGTCTACATTTAGTTTCGTAAATACACACAAAGGAATAATTTTGGAAATAATTAATACAAACACGAAATAGAATCTTCAATTTAGAAATACACAATACTAATTAGAAATAGAAGATTCCAATCCATTTATGTGTAGAATTCTAAACATTTAAGCATGTCATCTTTAGGCTAACTCATAAAGACTAGGTTCTACATTAATATTCTTAAGATCTATAATTTAATACACATTCCACAAATATTTAAACATAAAATATGAACCTAACACCAATGTTTTGAAAACAAAAGTGGAGAAGTTGTTCCTCCCAACCAACTCTTAGAGAATCCAAGTTTCTTTCTCGAGAACCCTCGAGCATGTTCGTTGAACCACAAGAGAAAAAACTTTCAATGTGACATCTCTTGTATTCATAGATTTAATCCTCATCCAATGCTAGCCTCTTGTTGCTCATGGGCATACTAATATATGGTATTTTTCCTAGGACTTGGTCAGTTATGAGCCTCCTTCTCTTTAGTACTCAAGTAGGAGTTGTGACCTCATTTTTTGGGATTATGCCTTGTGCATCTTGAGTTCTCACTCAGTGGCTTCAGCCATATATATTTTCCTCTTACAGGTCAACAAACACTCTTTAATAACTATATCCACTTTTGTCCCCCTTGAGAATATTTTATTAAATAAAAAGTTTTATTCTTGACTTTTCTATCAAAAATAATAAAAAAATAGCTAAAGTATTTTTTGTACAAGAATTAATAATAAATTATTAATTCAGGGTGTAGTACATATAACTCCCCTTAAAGGATAGCACCATCCATGGTCTTATAATATTTATGCTTTATTTTTCCATTTCATCCTCTTGGAATAAGTGTGGATATGCCTCCCACATATTACTTTACAGCTTCCAAGTAGCTTCTTCTGGACTAAGGTGATTCCATTGCACCTTAATTTTTTTGATGGTATGGTTTCATAGTAAAAGGTCTTTCATGTTGAGAATGTGCTCTGGTCCCACTTGTAACTCTCCTTCGGGTTCCACCTAGATTACATTCCAATCAATCACATGAGAAACATCATGAACGTATCTTTTTAAAATAAAAATATGAAACACATTATGCACTTTAATATTAGGTGGAAGGGTTAAATGGTACGCAACCGAACCTACTTCAGCTAAAATTTCAAATGTCATGTAATACTGGGTGCCAATTTCGAAAACTTTCCCAATCTCAAGGAACGTTTCTTGGGATTTACCTTTATATACACATGATCACCCACCTCAAACTCTCTAGGAGTTCTTTTTAAATCAACATAACTTTTCTGCTTGTCTTGGGTAGCCTTCAAGTTTTGTTGTACCTATTTCACGGTTAGCTCCATATCTTTTAATATATTAGGTCTTAACATTAATCTATCAACTAGACTCCTCTATGAAATTGGATTATTACACTTGTGTCTATATAATATTTCAAAAGGACTCATACGTGTAAAAGCTTGAAAATTATTGTTATAAGAAAATTCTACTAAGTGTAGGTAGTCCTCCCACTTACCTGGTATGTCCATAACATACATCCTTAGCATGTCCTATAATACTTGATTTAATCGTTTAGTCTTCTCATCCGTTTGTGGATGATATGCATTGTTGAAATTCAACTGTGTTCATAAACCTTTGAACAAAGATTTCCAGCAGTTACCGGTAAATTTTGCATCTCTATCTGAGACTATTACTTTCGGCACACCTTGTATCCTGAATATATCTTTCATGAAAATACATGCAATGTTAACAGATTTATAAGAAGATTTAACAAGAATAAAATGAGCAGCCTTACTTAATTTATCGACTATGACCATGATTGAATCATGCTATTAGAAATTTTTTGATAGGCATGTTATAAAATCCATACGAATTGTTTTCCACTTCCATTCTGGAATGGGTAGTGGCTGCAAAAATCCTCATGGATGTTGATGTTCTTCCTTAACTTGATGACATTCTAGACATCGAGCTAAGTATTCTGCCACTTCTTTCTTCATGTTTGGCCAAATTTTTTTTTTATGATCATGGTGATCATTTTCTCTTATCGAGGATGCAGTGAATACTATTGTTTATGGAGTTCATTCATAACTATAACTTTAATTTCTTTTATGTTTGGTACATACAATATGTTTTTATGTAGTAATAGTCCTTGTTTATTTAGGTTGAAATCTATTTTTACTTGATTTTGTTCATTTTTAGCAGTCTTTTCTTCTAAAATATGATATTCCCTATAAGAATTTTCATTGCTTAGGATCTGATTTTCTAGATCAAATTCATAGATAAATCATGCCAACAGTAAATTTGCATGACGACTTAGAACATGTGCTACTTTGTTTTATTTTCCCTTTATGTGTTTGATTTCAAAATCCTATCCACTTAAAAAGGATAGTCATATTTCCTATCTCGCACTCAAATTTTTTTGATCAAATAAATGTTTAAGGCTTATGTTAAATGTTACATAAGAAGGAATTTCCTTCTAATTGGGTAATATCACCACATTTTTAACACATGAATTATGAAAGCAAGTTCTAAATAGTGTGTCACGTATTTTTTCTCATGTTCTTTTAATTTTCTAGATTCATATGCGACGACATAGTTTTCTTGTAATAAAACTCCATCTAGCCCTTCCTTACAAGCATTGGTACATACGACAAAATCCTTGAATGGATCAACAATCTTTTGAATCAGTGTGTTAGTTAATAGATTTTTTAGTTTGTTAAAGGTTTCCATGCATTTTTCAGTCCATTCAAACCTTTTAGCTTTCTTGTGTAATGAAGGTATTGTTATATTTTTACCATTTGATCAAAATGATCTAGGATGTTATGTGAGAGAATAACATGCACATCAATAATCACAAGAGACAAGAGACACAAATAATTTTCCTCAAGGAAACCATAAATGAGAAAACCCCACAACTTTCTCAAAGATAGAATGAGCACCAATAGAAAAAGTAAAACCCAAAGACACAAACATGATCTCTGACAACTCTTATCTCTCTCACTTGGGCGAGCTGCTCCTCTCTTGGTCTCGTGCTAGTGTTGAGTGAGTTTGTGTTACAAATAGAGAGTCTCACTCTCTATTTATACTTTTTTTCCACTTGGCAATTACTCTACAGGGCCGACCTCACTAGGAGAGTCTAATAACCCTGATACAACTCAATTGTGGGGACTATTGCCCTGAATTACAATGGAGGGTTAACCTCAATGAATTTACATGAATTTATTATATTAATAACTCTGCCGATTAGAGGAACAAACATATTCGTTGGGGTACAATGAAATACAATAAGAAATATACAAGTGAATACATTCTAAAGTTACAAATAGATCAACACTCCCTCTTAACTAAGAACCTATTCTCTTGATAGAGTTCATCAGCACAAGTATTCATTACTGGATCATCATCAAATCTAGATCATTATCATCATTGCTCCCACTATCTTGAGCAAATGGTGTTATATCTCAATTCTACTCGTCATAGGAATTTCTACAGAGTGAGCCCTTTTTCATGTTGGATGTAGGTCTCAACACTTATATCCGACAATGGAAGGCCCAACCTTCCACCATGTCAGAAAGGCCTAGCACTTACATATGACCATGGGAGGCCCATCTTTGCACCATGTCAGAAAGTCCCTTCATTTACATCTGACCATGGGAGGCCCAGCCTGCCACCATGTCACAAAGACCTTGCACTTACATCTGACCATGGGAGGCCCAGCCTGCCACCATGTCAAAAATGCTTTGCACTTACATCTGACCATGGGAGGCCCATCCTGCCACCATGTCAGAAGGGATATGCACTTACATCTGACCATGGGAGGCCCGACCTACCCCTATGTCCGAAAGGCCCTGCACATACATCTCACCATGGTAGGCCCATCCTGCCACCATGTCAGAAAGGCTATGCACTTACATCTGACCATGGGAGGCCTAGCCTACAACCATGTCGGAAAGGCTTAGTACTTACATCGGCCACCATGTCGGAAAGGCATATGTGTATATGTGTCTTTCGAACTCATCACCTCCCCTTGGAAGGAACCTTGATATGAAGTACACCAAGCTTTTCTCTAAAGTATTCAAAATTCACTTTGGCCATTTCTAGCATAGAATCACATTAGGGTTGATTACATCGAAGGATAACCTGCGAGCTTCGCGAGGACTGATTACATTTGAGGACAACCTACAGGAATGATTACGTCTGAAAAACCTACAAGCTTCATGAGGATTTTGTGCTCAGACAACCTGTCTGACCATCTATGCTAGAACTCATCACTCCCTCTTTCAATAGATCTCGATCTGGATCACATACTGGAGCTTCACTACTCCTATCTACATCATACAAAAATGCAAGTTAGATCCATCAAATAAAATAGTAGTTTCAAAAGAAACATACTACCTAACAAATAGTTGAGCAAGTGGCAACATATTTTTCCTTGGCTGTACTCAGTGCCATACAAGAATCCATCTTGCCAAACAAGTAGCCCATCCTGGATCTCAAATAGAAGAAGCTTCCCAATATTCTCTTCTTCTCTGTGGCACTACCATTCTGACTCAATATAACCATGCAAGTTAGTCTTCTGATTCATACCATACCCAACTATACCCTACAGGTACCTCACTACATGCTTTGCAACCAGGGGAGCATGTCTCAGATCCGTCAGGAACTAGCTGAGGTCGTTCTCAACAAAGCATGTGTCTAGTCTTGTATTCGTGAGGCACATCAAATCATTCAAGGATTCATCATGGCATCAACAGTTTATGATGAAGGATCACTCTATAGCTTCATGTTCGATGCCATATTTGTGGCCATGGCCTTGCAATACATCATCTTAAACCTCTTCAAGATCTCCATTGCATACTTCCCTTGTCCAAGGGATATTCCATTTGCACTATGCCACACCTCCATGCCTAGAAAGTAGTGCATCCTACCCAAGTCCTTCATCTTGAACTTGGAAGTAAGTCTCCTTCTTGAATCCTTAATGAGTTCCTCTTTTTCTGTTGGGAACAAGTCATTGACATATAACAGGAGCATCACTGGTCTTCTGCCTTTAACCTTAAAGTGAAGGTTGGAATCCTCTCTACTCTTAGTAAATACTAGAGCCGTTAGTAAGCTGTCCATTCTATCATACCATGTTGAACCTCAAGATCTTCTGCAGTCACTCCATCTGAAGCGGAGCATCATTCTCTGTCTTCCTTTCATACTCTATGTATTGAAACATGGAGGGACAAGTAGATTCCTCTCCTACTAGTATTTTATGTATCCATTTAGGGTGACTGGATACCAAGATCCTTAATCTTGAACTTTGTTGAAAATTTCTTCTTGCACCCATCTATGAGCTTGTCATCCTCTATAGACTTTCATATTCAACCTTGTAGCAAAGGTTGTGATCTTCATCACTCTATGTGATCTTCAAGATCCTCATGTATGTGTTATCCCGTGGGTACCGTCTTATCTCGTATAAGGCCTTCTATAATTTGCACACATGAGTCTTTTTGTTATGTGTCTCAACTCATAGTGGCTACTCTACGTATACTTGAATCGTCACTGGTGCAAATGTCTCTTCGTAGTCTATGTCTTATTTCTGTGAGAAGCCTCATGCTATGAATCTTGCCTTGTATCCCACGATGTTGCCATCTAGTTGCATGATGCATCTTGTAGATCCATATGGAATACACTACGGACTTCCCTTAAGGTATTGATACCGCATCCTAGACATCATTCTTCTTGAACTGGTGTTTTCCTTCCCTTTCTTCTTGGCTACATCTTCATAGCTGGAATGCTCTGCATCAATGATGCTGCTCAACAATGTCACATAAATAGAGTGTGTCTGAGGCCTCTTAATTTGTTTGGAAGTCTCATCATACTATTCTTCATCTATTATTCTCTTATATTCTTCTAAAGCTCTTTCTTTCACTATGGAAGCTGCAGGTTCATATTTATGTATGCTTATTGGAGTGAATCTTGAACTGTCATCCCTTTTTCTTCGGAACAAGTCTCATCTTTCTTTTCTTGTAGGAAATTGTATGCGATCTTTCTTGCAATTCAACTGCACCAGTTGTATGGTTAGAAACATTTCATAAGGCATATTCAGAATGGAAAATTATTATGCATAAATATATAATCATGCAACTATTTTATCCAATACAACATTCATCCATATCTAGTATACATAGAAACTTTCCAAATTCCTTCCATCTCTACCATAACATTATTGAGATTGTGCACTAATCCCAATATGTCAGCAAAGAGGTTTCATCCTAGATAAGTAGCAATGGAGTGTTGTACAACACTATAGGCTATTTACCCATAACATGCATATTAGTAGTATATTTTTCATTAATGCAGACATTCCGTCATGCATAATACATTTCACAACTAAACAATTTCATATAAACAACTAAATATATAGGAAAAGACAATTCAAATACTTATCTTTATTTGTTTCGTGGGTAGACTCCATCTTGAGCCTTTAGCTTCATCATATTCTTCATTCACAACATCATCATTTCTTATCCATATCTTAAGATGCATAAGAGGTTCTTCAAAAATTGAGTCCTTTACATTCCTCATCTCTTGAGGGATATTCGTGAGAGCTTGATATTCAGTTGCTCCCATCCTCTCTTCTCTTATTATGAGTTGAGCATCTTCTTGTGTGAACTCTTCCTAGAGTCGACTGAAGGTAATCACTTCCTTTTGGCACACATTCCTCGAATGAATGAATCCTATGATCCTGGGAGGCCATTCAAGGTGGTTATAACAATATCTTATTCTTCTTCAATTGCTTCATCAAATCATCGAACACTTCCTTTTGGTGTATTAAATGATGACACATGAAGGATGAGATGATCTTTAATAGAATATTCAATGATTATCTTGGCTCTATCCTTAGCCTCATCTCCTTCTGGCTCGTAGGCCTTTCTTACTGAAATACTAATCCAAGTCAATTTATTCAAGGATCACGGAGGTCCTATACTTCCGTACTCGGAAGTTGTCAACTTCACCAAGCTTCTCATTAAGCTGGTGTAATTAGTCATTTTTAAATGAGAACCTCAAATGTAAATAGAAAAAATTTAGATCTTACTAATTTGAGGTGTTTGTTCTCTTTGTGGAGATGGATGATCTAGGGTTTGTCATAGAAACCCTTTTAAAACCTTGGAATTTCAAACTTCTCATTGGATATAAAGATGGGCCTCTTCAAGAGGAGTTGTCCAATGTACATATTTTCTTAAAACAATGGAGGGAAGCTCTCGTAATAGGAATCCCTAGTTTTCTAATTTATTTTGCATAAATTCGTGACATTGTTTATGCATTGTCTCCTAAATTAATCCTCCTCTATGCATAAAACTTTCCATTGAGGTAGGCTTGTCTTTCCTCTTTCTAAAAACAAAGGTTAGACAAGAATTGGTTTCACGAATTGGGACTTATACGCTTTTTCCCAAGGTGACTTATTTTAAGACTGTTGAGAATAGCGAACTTATAAGGACTTCCACATGTCACATTTTCGCTTTCGGGGTCTAAAAGTTTTACCACAAAAAATAAAATCCATTCTTTATTTAACAAATCTTATTAAATTTCATTTGGACTTTCACATCCTGAGATATAGCAATTCTCCCTACGTCACCCATTTAAGGTTGAATCCTAGGAGAGAGTGGAATCCTCACTTGGAGGAATCATGTCTCCTAGAATATAGTGAATAAAGGTTTGAAACTTGTACAAAGGGTTCATTAGGAATTTATGTTCGGCCTGCAAAATTTTTGGTTCCTCATACTTCTTCAATCTCAATATATAGCGAATTTACCCAAACTACTAGTCTTAGTATTTTAGGGTTTCAACCATGAAATCCTAATTTCCATTTGTTGCCATTGCAGTTGTATTTCAGCTGTACAGGGAAAATTCTTGGATTCAAAAATTGATACCACCAACAGATTCTCCCTAGTGAGGTGTGTTAGTCTATCCCTCCTTACTTGATGATTTGTGGAGAGAACACCTTCAACTAGGAAGCCCTAGTTCACGCAGCTGCACAGTGTCTTCTTCTGAGGTTAGCTCTAATACCATGTTATATTTTTATCATTTGATCAATGTGATATAGAATATTATCTGAGAGAATAACATGAACAACAATAATCACAAGAGACAAGAGACACAAAGAATTTTCCTCGTGGAAATCATAAAGGAGAAATCACGCAACTTCCTCGGAGATAGAGTGAGCACCAATAACAAAAGTAAAACCCAACAACATGAAGATGATCCTCGACAACTAATCTCTCACTCACTTGTGCAAGATCCTCCTCTCTCACTCATGCACTACTGTTGAGTGAGTGTGTGTTACAAATAGAGAGTCTCACTCTCTATTTATACTTGTTTTCCACTTGATAATTACTCTAGTGGGCCAACCTCACTAGGAGAGTCTAATAACCCTAATACAACTCAATTGTGGGGACTATTTCCCTGACTTACAAAAAAGGGTTAACCTCAATGAATTTACATGAATTTATTATATTAATAACTCTCTCAATGAGAGGAACAAACATCTTTGTCGGGTTGCAATGAAATACAATAAGAAATATACAAGTGAATACATTCCGAAGTTACAAATACAATAATAGTTATGGAGTAGGAAATCTTAGAAAATCCTTCGATGAACTTCTCGTTGTATCTAGTAATCCCCATAAATGATCTAATGTCAATTATGTTTTTAGGATTTGACCATTCGATGATGTCCTTGATTTTGTTGGGATCGATAGAGATTCCATCCTTATGTGACCATGTGTCTGAGGTATTGAATCCTACCCTTCAATAAATCCCATTTACTGAACTTTGTGTCAATTTGTTGTTCTCTTAGTACTTGCACAATTATCTTTAAATGTTTCTTATGTTCTTGTTCATTCTTAGAGTAGATTAAAATCACCTTGATGAAGACAACCACAAAATTATATCTAGGTAGTTACTTATGATGGTGTTTATTAAACACATGAATGTAGCAAGTGCATTTGTCAACCCAAAAGGCATTACGACAAACTCATACTGACCATAGTGGTTATTGAATCTCGTTTTAAATATATCCTCATTTTTATTCATACTTGATGATAACTAGACCTTAATTCTATCCTTAAAAAGACAGTTTCTCTTAGGAATTTATTGAATAGATCATCTATCCGATGTGGCAGGTAATGGTTCTTAATGTTCATTTTATTTAACTATCGGTAGTCTATACATAATCTTAAGGTTCCTAACTTCTTTTTCACAATTAAGACCGTTGTTCCCTACGGAGATACACTAGGTCGAATATACGTTTTATCAATTAATTCTTGTAGATATGATTTCATCTCTATAAGATATATTATTTTCATTCATTAAGGATCTTTGAACATTGGTACTGCACTAGATATCACATCGATCGTGAATTCAATATCTCTTTTTCAGAGGAAGTTCGAGGACTTCTTCTGGAAAGATGTCTTTAAACTCCTTCAAGACTGGTTTGTCTTCTAGTTTATGTTTATTGTCATTTTCAGTATCGTTCATTATATAGACATCAAACACTTTACATCCTTTTCTTACTGATCTTTTCATTTGTAACGTAGAGATCTATCTTCTTGTAACTGTCCTAGGTATCCTTTTTACTTTTACATTATTTCCATTATCGTCGCTACAGGTAAAGGTTTTGTCGAAACAGTTTAACACTACTTTATGTTTTTCTAGCCAATCCATTCTTATTTATAAATCATAGGAACATAAATAAAGAATATTTAAATTAGCATGTGTAATGAAATCATTCATCATTAATTTACAATTCTTAACAAAACTAGTCACTTCACGTTTTGTACCAATGGCTAATTGTAATGGCCATGACTTATCAAACTTTTGTGGTATTAATTTACATAATTTAACTATTCTAGGCAATATATAATGTAGGATTGCACATGGATCAATTACAATAGAAATAGGTTGATTGTTTATCACACCTTCAATTTTAACCATAGAATTATGATGATCTGCTTGGTGGTTTTCCAATGCAGCGCAATTTATGGGTATGCTCTTTTCCATGTCCCCAACTGTAACTACTTTCTGGATGTAATGACCATTAAAATTCATTTTTCTTACTAGGGAGTCTTTAAAGTAATGTGGCCCTCCACACTCCCAACATTTTTAGGGTTCTTTTTGTGTTGGGTTCTTGTTAAGAACAATAGGAAGTTCTTTCATTGCAGTATTATGTGGTTTAATATTTTGTAATTATTACCCTAATACCCCCTATAGTTATTCCCTATTTTTTTGTGGAATTTATTATGTTTCTTTCTTGGATCAAAATTATTTTTCCTTTTACTCTTCCAAGTTGGTACATTTTCCCTTTTATTTTTTTTTGGTCGTAACAAAAGTTTTCCTTTCTCATTGCTTCCTCTAGTGTATTTGGATTATCACACTCAATATGTTCTTTGAACATGATAGGAAAACAACTCAAAAAATAATTCATTTTAGGTTTTTCATCAATTATGTAAGGAACGTAACGAAGAAGGCTTAGAAACTTACTGCAGAGTTCCTTCATAGTTATGGCTCCTAGCCTTAATTCAAAAAATTCTTTGTCTTTTTCTTAATAATATTGTTATGATAAGTACTTTATTTTAAAAATATTTTTAAATATTTTTCAAGTTACATATCTTTCTTTTATCACCTTAACCTGCTTTATATCCTGCCACCATATGTCTGCATTCTCAGTCAAATTATAGATGTCCATTTTACCCTTTAATTTAGTTGTATATTTGGATAATTCCACACAACTAGGCTTCCTCCTTTTCACCCTTCTCAGTTTCCCCATTAAACATTGGTGGTTTAATTTTCTTAAACTCCTCAGACATTTCCTCATAGGGTCTGTATTTCTTTTTCTTTTTGTTATCATCACTACTTTCGCTTGACTCTTGTTGTTTTCTTGAGTGATGTTTAACTGACTCTTCATTGGAAGTTTCAGTTTTATGGCCGGAAAATTCCAGCTTTCAATACCTTACATTTGTAAGGTGCAGTTTTGGGTAGATAAAGTTTAGATTCCTTATTTTTTTTCTTTTCATCGTTATGTATCTTAGCTAACATAATATAATTTAATTCTTCCTAATATTTTAGAATTCATTGAGTATCTTCTTTAACTTTTATTAAATCTGATCTAAGTTCATTCACAGTTCTTCTAAGTTCAAATTTATTATCTTGGTTGTTGTTTAAGTGTACCCAAATTTTTCCATCCCTTAAATTTCCCTCTTCATGATTTAAAGGATTGTTTGGGTGACATTCTTCTTCTGCAAACATCTCTACATCTGCCTTGTTTTCCTGCAAAATACAGTTATCCTTCTCTTTCTGTTTTGTAAGAGATTTTAAATAATGGAATAAAATGAACATAAGTTTTCTGGTTTCTTTATCAGTGTATATGTTGATCTGATTCACTTCTAGTTCTGTAACCGTACTGTGATACCATTATGTAACACACCTAAAATTCGTAAAAAAAATTTTACATGCATTACTCTCCTACATAGCATATTTCTATAATTTATTTCTGTGAATCTTAATATGTTTATCGTGTTTGTTTACGACGGGTTCTACTAAGTTGTGACGGTGGCTAGATCCTCCCGAAACCTCGAGTCATGTCTTGAAGAGGTGATGTATTTTGTTTTTATTTGTTCTTTAATTTTTATTATTTTTGTTTTATGTTAGGATGAAACTAGCCTATGGTGCGTGGAGACTATCCATGGTCTTGACCCCATCGAGTAAGTTGCAATGTAATTTAAAGGCCTTGGCCTTACCATAGTTTATACTATCGTGTGTAATGACCTTCTCTTAAGCTTAATGTGCCTAGGGTTTGTAAATCATATGGTTCTTCCATATGTTGACCTCTTGTGATAAAAATAAAAAGTGAGGGTTTATGACTTTATACTTCACATCATACTACATGGTTTGGCCTAAATGCACTTTCTTTATGGTCCTTGATGTTTAACATATGGTTATACGCTGAATGCAAAATATTTAAATTTTAATGGCATGAAGCAATACGATGCTTGCAATGTAGTTTGATGTTCTTAATGCATAGTAGTATGCTATGGTTGTAATAATAATTCGATGGACTGAGTATGACATAGAACCATGCTGATAAAATAATTTGGTGATCTTAGCAATACAAAACACTATGATTATAGTGTGAAAAAGGTATGGACCTTGGCTTCATACACGAATTCATTGCATGCCACATTCCCATTATCATGAAGGTTATCAACATAGGTTAAAATCCAAAAGTGTTTGTAATGATTGTTGATGTCGATGGTTATTGCATTTCCCTTGGTTGACCTTGGCATTAAATCATGACCTAGCTACGAGATGATAGTTCAACCGAGTCCTTTACTTGGCTACGTGGTGCTTCCTCCACCGTACATCCGTGAAGATGAGAGTTAGGGTTTTCAAACGAGTTTAATGTACCAGTTTTGTGCCCGAAACCTCATTTGCAAGTTTCACTTAATGAGGTGACACAGAGCCAAGTTGTGGTCGTGGTGAAAGTGTACAAGTGGTTTTTTCATCTTTATGCAATCGGCATGAGCCGAAGGCTCTATCCTCACTTTAGTGGAAGAAAGAGCTTGTTTATACCTTTGTGTGGCCAACAAGGCTGTTGAGCTTTGATTTTCTCCTCCTTCACCATATTTTATTAAATAAAATGTTTTATTTACAAAATGTTTTATTCTTAACTTTTCTCTCAAAAATAATAAAATAATAGCTAAAACATTTATCTAACAAAATTAATAATAAATTATTAATTCAATATGTATTACAATTCAATATGTATTACAATTCAATAGATTCACATGAAGTACAACTTTACCATTATATACAACTACACACAATTAGATTTGAATTTTATTTAGAACGAAAAGCATAAAAAAAAACCACTATCCTAAATATGTGTCCAACTTTAGAAATGCTATCACTCACTCATATCTAACGAGAACTAGCATAACATTGAATTTATGCAGGTGATAATAATTTCCTATGAGGAGAACTTCAAAGATATGATGGGACATCATAGACAAGTGCACATGCTCGTTATATATTATTGCGTGTAAAGATTCGAGAATCAACATCTTGATCAAAAAATAAAGTATGATTTTAAAAACTTCCTTGAAGTTGCTAGTAGTATTGAAGAATTGGAATTTAATGGTGACCCAAGGATAAGATAAAAGACACAATAATTTCTCTCTGCGATTTAGAACATTGTCATTGATACATTTTAAAAAATAATAAGATATATTATTTATTTAATACCATTTTGAAAAAATAATAAGATATATTATTTATTTAATACCATTTTGAAGAAGGTTAAAAATTTGATAAAGATTATGATTACAAAATATGAGTTAATTTTATCTAGACCTTTGGTGATGCATTGATATCTTTCATTCTTCTTGCTAGCTATGAATACCTTCTCAATAGTAAGTCCTTTCACCATTTGAACATCTATTTCATACAAATCAATGCCACAATAAATCATGTTAGTTGGGATCTACAGAAAGCATCATTTCTCAAATTTAGGCATCAAAAGTCCTTTGTTTTTTTTAATTCTCAATTCAGGGATGTGGCTACTTGATTTTCCATAATTGAATGAGAGAAGCTTATTATTTTTCATGATTTTTCATGATTATTTATTGTTAGATAGATGTTCTTGATAAGAGATGTCCTCATAAAGTATCAAGAGTAATTGCAAAATTAGTTCACTTAAGTCTTCAATCAAATCATATAAAGTCACTTAGGGTTACAAGTTAGTGTTTTGGTTGGCATTAGCTAAGAAAATAAACAAAGAGTTGGAGTATAGAATGGAGAGTTGGAGTATACGATGGAGTAGCAAAGAACCAATTGGAATGCTTCATGTGTGGATAATTGAGGGACTGTATTTCTCCAAACTAAATAAAAGACTTTGGCAAAAAAATGTCTACTAAACTGATTCTCTATTTATTACTAATCTAGAATTTGTATCATTGTGTGTACAACTTCTATTATGGATTTAGAGACAAAATCAAGATGGTATATTGTAGAACCATATTAAATAACTTGAAGCATACTGAGGTCACATAAGACATTAAAATGCAAGGAAGGTGCCCTACATTTTAGCATATGTTTTTTATTGGGAAAAATTTAATTGTTTCCATAGAATCCAAGATACATGTTACACAAATTTCAGGTTGATTATAGTAGTTATAAATTTACTACAAACTATTACCACTATTTATCTAATACATATTTTTGGTAAGAAAAAGCTTTTCATATTATTGTGTAGTAACATATTTTATAATTTTTTACTATTGAATAACAACTAAAGATTTAACATCAATTCTAAAGAACTATTAGAATAATATGTTATATAATTGATAGCTATTCTGGTTTTTAGAGCAAAAATAACTCAATACTTAAACATTTAAAAAATATATATATGCTAATTTTTTTAAATTGTATTTTATATAAAAAATGATACTAAACAATTATGTTACTTATTTTACTTGTTAATTATATAAATATATATAAACCATGCCCATTCCTATTTCAGATAAACACTAGTAAAGATTACATAATCTATTTCAAAGACACTACTACTGTATTGCTGTATGCACAGCAATATTGAAATATGTGAACAAATTCAACCTGTCTGTAATGTCCGTTTATCAGAACCCTGGTTTTTGCCAATGTCCTCGGAATCCCATCAACTTTTCTTTGAAATTATAAGTTTTAATTTTTCAAATTTCTTTGAAATTATAAGTTTTAATTTTTCAAATTGCTGAATTTGTACATCTAATTAAATTCAGAATAATGATTATAGTTTAGAATTGCAATTTCAACTTATTGAAATTACAATTTAGAATTGCAATTTCAAATTACTGAGAGGGTCCCTTTTCCAATTTCAAATTACTGAAATTGCAGTTTAGAATTGCAATTTCAAATTACTAAGAGGGCCCCTTATCTCATGCCTTCAAGCTACCTGTACATGATTATTTTAATTTTTAACAGCACTAATTAGCACTTAATGTTTCTATGTTAAATGATTTAGATTTTTAAATCAATTTGGCTCTAAATTTAATTAAAAATTCAAAAAAACTATTAAAATTGTAAATATATGGTTTGTTGAGGTTACAGATTGTACTTACAAACCATACATTCAAAATTATAATTTTAACCAGTATTATATTATAGCCAAAAAAAAATCGAATCGTAAAGCATTTATAGTTCGTATATCACCATTCAATCCAAAATTTATAGTAGATTTCAACGCTGTTCTGTCCTTTTAGTCCCAGTGGTTCGAATGAACATCCTGTATTCATTGAACGTCATCTGTCTTTATCTTGGAGGGTTGGAGTCATGGATCGGCTCTTTAATAGGCCCGACCTCCTTCTCTCCATTAGGGTTACAGAAAACGACAATCGATATTCGTTCCTTCTTCTGGTTAACAACGCAGCTGTGTTCCACACTTTTGTAAATTCCGTTTGTCAATATCTGCAAGTAACAGAAAGAATTCTTGAAGTACTTTGTCCATGACCATCAACCAATATTAACAGGTAAATAAAATTACAAATCAAAGCACTGACCTCCAAACGTCAGCAACTGGGTGCACAGGCACCCAATTCTCGCCTTTGTGAACTTGAAGGCCCACGACATCGTCCTGAAGTACGACAGTTATTCCTCCCGGATCGGTATGTGGGGACAGACCATAAGTTGATTCCGGCTGTGGGCTCACTGGATAATAGTTGACTCTGACGCAAACCCCAATGTCGTCCTCACGTCCAAAAGCTTCTTTTAGATTGTCAAGAGGCAAGCCCAGGTTTCCGGAAAGCACAGACAGCAAGGTTCCACAGAGTTCCAGCGTTTCTTCACAGTAATCTTTCATTCTAGTCCTGCAATATCAGGAGAGATCTTCAATAATAAAATTTTAATGCAATTTGAAGAGTAGCGACAACCAGTAATGAAATTGAATTTAAAAAAAACACAGCACTATCATAAATCCTATTGCAATTGTTTTTTTTGTTGGGAAAAGTTGGTATCTTTTTGTATTTATCATTTTAAATTTATTTCACTTTGAAAATCTTAATTAAGTGATTTATTTATTTGAAATTTGGGTCGACTATGACTTATGCTTTTTCATCTATGGAGCAGGAGGATGAGACCAGTGTATTATCAAAATTGAAATTGATTTTATAGTAGTCATTCAAAATTGAAAATAAACATTTATAAAAAAATGAATATAAACAATAAGTGGTAACTAGCTAATAGAATGGATGGATAACTCCTAGCAATGCATGGATAAATCATAGTTGGTGAATGGATAACAATAGTTCATGGCAAATAACCTTATATTCTACATAAAAAAATAATATAAAAAATAATTGATAGTTGATAAATGGATAACAGGAAGAATGTAGGTGATCACATGTAGCTAGGCATGGATAACTTACTTTTGAACCCATTTAACTAGAAGAATATGAGGAATAAAATATGATTTCCAAAATGTCTTCCATTCCATAACTATCTCTCAACAATTTGATCCCTATCTAATTGATCCAACCACAAACCATGTGGGTGTGCTAGTTACTTTCATAGAAGTTTTTATTTGAGATTTGGGGTGTATTAGTGACTATGTTTTTTCATCTACCCACCAGGATGAGACTAGTGTACTCTCTATATATGTCTTATGGCAGCTCTTCAAAATTCAAAATAAACAATTATAAAAAGAAGGAACACAAATAACTAGTATATGACTCATGAATAGATCACTGGTAGCAATGAATGGATAACTCATAGCTGGTGAATGGATAAACAGATAACAGAACAATTAGTGGTAAATAACCAGAAGAATGTGAAATAAAAAGAAAAAGAATACACAAAACAAATGATAGTTGATAAATCTACAACAAGAAGTTAGTGATAACATGGAGCTAAGCATGGATAACTCACACTTAAACTCCTTTAACTAGAAAAATACCAAAAATAAAAAAAATTCCAAATTTTCTTCTATTCATAACTATCTCTCAACCATTTGATCTCTATCAATATTATCAATCTCTATCGACTTGATCTCTATTCATAACCATATGAGTAAATGAGCAAACTAGTGTTATAGATCTATAATTACAATTATCATAAAACCCAAAATTGAGTCCAATTAGAGCATGAAACTGGAACATTGAGTCCAAATAAAAGCTTGAATCTCTAGCATTGAATAGTCCAAATAAAAGCTTGATTCTCTAGCATTGAATAGAAATGGACACACTGATTATTCCTCAATTACCTATATTCCTCTGGTTTGGATGGCCATCTGTGCTCCTCTCGTATGGAAAGAGGCAAAAAGTGATCACATATATTCCTCTGGTTTGGATGGCCATCTGTGCTCCTCTCGTATGGAAAGAGGCAAAAAGTGATCACCTATATTCCTCTAGTTTGGATGGCTATCTGTGCTCTTCTCGTATGGAAAGAGGCAAAAAGTGATGAAAATAGTAATCCCCCTAGTCCAGAATCGCGCCTCTCTGCACACCAATTCGACTGCCATATCCAACGTAAGTCCGAGGGTCATTGGCGTGCTTTTGCTTCTCCTCCAATGGCAGATGAAAGAACTGTCTAGACACCTCACGTCCGGCAATGAGAAGCTCCGGAGAAACTCCATGGTTAATCAGTTGGAAGGATCCCCACTCTCTGCATGCATCTGAGATTTCTTCCATGGTCTTCCTCCGGAGTTCGTCATAGAGACCAGAGAGATCTATGATGGGTATCTGCTCTTCCACCACCACCTGGCCAGCAATGAGAAGCTCCGGAGAAACTCCATGGTTAATCACTTGGAAGGATCCCCACTCTCTGCATGCATCTGAGATTTCTTCCATGGTCTTCCTCCGGCGTTCGTCATAGAGACCAGAGAGATCTATGATGGGTATCTGCTCTTCCACCACCAACTGGAGCTCTGGGGGATTTTCCTCATCAGGTCTGATGTATCTCGAAGGCAAGCATTCGATGCCGCTTTCTACAAGACACTGAACACTCTGTATACGTTCAGGCCATTCCATTGGAAGGCATAAAGAAGTAAGTGAGTTCTTCAATTCAAACAAGATAAAGTTGTACTTTTTTTTGACAAACAGTTGAAAAAAACTAAAACAACGTGGAAAGAATTGAACTCTCGGCAAATTATTCAATTCAAGAAGATAAACACTAATGTGGAACTTAATCCGTGTCCTCCACATACGTCCCTGTCAGTTAGGTTGATGGCACAAGTCGATGTAGTGTATGGTTCGTCGAATCGCCACTGGCCAGCACTTCTGATTGGCATACGAAAAAGGCACTTGCAGATCGAAGAGCGATGTTGGCTTGATATTCTATCTAGTCACTACTTGTTGAATCCGTATATATGAATAATAAAGTTTGCAATTGCATAACATGTCATGGCACAGGATGCTTGTACAGAAGGCGGGACTTAGTGGCATGGAACAGGATGTTTGTACAGAAGACGGGACTAAGTTTATTGTTATGTTGAGAGACATGGCCTGAAAGTCAATTAGCAGCTGAAGGCTTGTGTACATTGCTATCGTTCTTTATGATACGTTAGCTAATAATACTCAACAAAGCGTAAATTGGAGGTTCCATTATATCTGTGCTCTTCTATTTGTGAATGAATACAAACTGTAAATTTATCTTGGATTCAAGGGTATATCAGAGGACTGATATTTTGCTCACCATGAAAATAAGTTATACCATTTCACCTTAAATATGCATTTCTGAATGATGCATATTTCCTTTGATTAGCAAGCATAACTTAGTATCATAAGGAATAAATGCTTTTTGGAGGTACTTTAGGTCAGAATAGGTTAATTTCAGGTCCTAAGAATCAATGACTCCTTGAGCATTATGAGGACCTGAATGCTTGAAATGAAGATAACTACGCAGATTTTGGAGGTGAAACTGAAACTTTTACTTCTTATCTTGTTATGTAAGTTTTATATCATCAACCTGGATCAAGGTTGGACTGAACAACTGATGTGCTTGCTCAATTATGATGCACCCATGGTTATGCATTCTTATGGCATAAATCCAATTGTTGCCTTTTTTAAGCCAACATGGCTAATGATGCAATAAAATAGGATCAAAAGAGTAGCAAAAAGAAAATTAATTGGCAAATAAAATAATGCTAAATATTCATACAATAAAACACTGAAGACAATTCATCTTTATGCCAAGTGTACTCCACCTCTATTATAAGCTAATCCATCTTTATGCCAAGGATACTCCACCTCTATTATAAGCTGATCAATCTTTTGAATACATTCAAAATTATTAATAAAAGGATATTCCCTTACTTAAATGACAAATTTTATTAAATGACAAATTTTATTCTTAATAAAAGCATGGGAAATAACAGGGTTTGTCACATTTGTAACCACACTTACAACCTAAGCATCCCCTTCCCGAGCTCAACCCCAACAAACGGTATATATTTCAGCTCAACCCCCAAACAGTGTATATATTTTTTTGGGTTCACAATCATTCTTTTGTATATCTATGTTATTCATGGTAATTATCTATGGTATACATATTACCTTTTGATTGGATACTTAAATCAATTGAGCAAAGTTCACATACTTTGGAATTTCTATATCCTTGGTTCACACTATAACCCTTTATTTTTATAATGATGCACTTGACATTGTTCTTCCTTTCATGAAAGTGTTCTTGGCTTTAGAGCTCAGTTCCTTTTGTAGTGGCCAGCAAGGTGTATATCAACCATTGATTTAATAGTGTCTATCATCTTGGAAGCTTTGAATGGGTAATTATATCCTTATGTTAAAGAACTTTAGTCCATATTTTTGTTGTAGGTTTGGACTAACTTTTTTTCATAAATATTATTGTAATAGATGCACCATTTTACTGTGTAAATTAGTGTTAATTGAAAGCCCATTAAGGTTTATTTTGGGATATTATATTGGAAACTTCTTTGGATCTTTTTACTTTAATAGGCTTCATATTTATCCATTGCATATTATAGTGCTTATGGGTAGTAAGAGTATCTTTCTTTTGCATACTCCTTTCATCTATCAAAATGGATTAATTGTTGGTTGACTCAGACTTAGAACAAACATCTTTTAATTTTTTCACTAATGTTTTTATGTTTGAATGTTTTTGCTCCAATGTAGAACAACTTTTCTTATGAATAGGTTTTGAAAGGTTTTTAACACATATAATTGGGACAACTTAACATTTCCCAATTTAGGAAGTTCTCACATAGGTACATGCACAATTTGGACAGTTGTCCCAATTTGCCTCCATGCACATTAAGAGGCACATTACCTAGTTGTTCTTCATAGATCAACTTCCTATAAGTTTCTTATGACACTAAACTCAAGAACAATGACTTTTTTTAGGACATAGAAATCATACTAGAATGAAGTATAAAGCGTACCTCTCATTCATCCCAATAGAGAGTATTTGTAACTACCAAATTGGTGAATGGATGTTGTAGATGGCTGTCTTTAATTCCAATTCAACCATAAATATTTGCAGTTGTGACATACTGATATATGTACTCTTATGTCTACACTTTGGCCTTGGACATGATATAATGGCGAGAATAGATGGCTATGGAGAATAATTTACACAAACTTCAACACTGGTACAGTTTCCCAAAGAATGCACCATCCTATAGCATACTCTTTTCAAAGGGATACTCGTACTTCATAGAGAAATGAGTCTGTTTCCCAGATTTTATAAGGGATGAGTGTATAAACGTCACACAGTGAGGTTCCCTCACACGCGGACAAATTCATAAGGTTCAAGAGTTTTGAACACCTACATGATGATAAGCACGAATAACCATTAGTCCAACATACTCGCTTGCTGCGCAACACATTAGGTTGCAGAGAGAATGAGTCAAACCCAGTTATGGAACAAAGAAGATCCCCCAAATGTTTGAACTTTTTCTGCAATGGAATATGCAAGATTGATTCTTTCTGAACAGGAATCATGTCCATGTAACGGGCATCATCTCCACAATTTCTGCACACGTTTATGCTCTTTCAACATCAATTTTTTTTTTCAATTAGCAAAAGTACATGCCATCTAGTGCTACGTAGAACACTAAGAGAAAATGTTGTAGTCAAGCAAATCAAGGCCTGGAAAATAAATACCAAAACTGAAGATCCCTGTACTCATGAAGAACTAGAAGCCGAGTCAAAGAAAAGTGAAGAAACATCAGTACATTGTGAAGACAAGAAGGAAAAGGCATAGGAAGCAGTAGTTTCAGTTTTGACAAGTGTTGATGAGAAACCAGGCCCAACCTTGATATGTTAGTGAATCTTCAAATGTGGCAAGCAACCCCTAGATAAGGAAACATCGAGAATGCAAATTGTTCAAATTTAAACATTTGTCATTGCTTCTGGTTGTGACCAAATTAGATGTATGGTACTGTTTGTGTTCAACAGTGAAGATTTAAATTATAGCCTGAAACATAGACCTAAAGAAGACTATGAGGAAAAACTTTGCAAGATTGTAGACTGGTTTAAGGAAAATTTAAAGAAGATTTTTGAAAAGTTTCCATGGGGTTTCTGTGGTCATCATTCCCACTCAGAACTTAGTTTATGTGTTAAGCTTGGGCTTACCTTATGAAGCACCTGTTTGTTGGGACTAGGATCAACATTGGGTGATAAAGTATCGAGGAAGATTTATTGAAGTTGTCATGAACACTTAAATCGGTAGGAGCAATTGTGATTCCGAAGCATCTTGAAGGCACGAGGCAGCAGGTTTAGAATGGGCTATATACTGTGAGTATATGGTGGTTTTCAGGAAGAATAGAGTGCAGTATGGAAGAAAGTATATATATAGTCAGTATTTGAGGAGAGTGGTTTTTGGTGATGGTGGAGAACTATAAGTTTCTGTTGTTGAAGCTGGGAAATGCATGGAAACCTTCTGATGAAGTCGTGTTTGTGAAAAATGACCAGTGTTGTGATATGCCATGTGGGTATATTCAGTGAGTATGTGTAAAGACTGTGGAAGTAAAGAGAGATGTTGTTGGTGCAGCACTGATCCATAGAATAGTTGGAAAAGGAGGTGGAGAAGTTTGATGAAGTGGGTATTGGACAGAGACACTGAAACTGTTGATCCCGCTGTTTGTAACATGGAAGGTGGCATATACAGTGCATATATATCAGAGTTTCTGAGATAGAATAGAATAAAGAAGCTGGACAGTCCTGTGGTTAGCATGATGGGTCTAAAGACCAAAAATAAGGTGTGCTATAATCCTCAAATTCTATCTTTTATTAGTTGTATTTGTTTTTTAGGGTTTGTATTTAGCAACGAGGTGCATGAGGAGGTCAGTGCCCTATTGGCACTCAAATCAGGCCTTGTGGACAGCTTGGGAAAAATATCAGACTGGAAATATAGATTCAATGGTATGTATGTGTCTCCCTGTTCATGGACTGGAATTACATGTAACAATGAGTCTAGAGTGGTGGCACTCGATCTGTCAAGCAAAAACCTCACTGGCACATTATCAGTATCACAAGAAGTCCAGTTGCTTACCCACATTTCGAGCTTCAATATTAGAGACAACCAGTTTCATGGGCCGTTACCAGAAGCCATTTTCAGGCTTTACAGTCTGACAAGCCTTGACATCATCTATAATTATTTCAATGGATCCTTCTCTAGGGGAGTTTCAGGGTTGAAGAACCTTGTGAAATTCACTGCTTATAGCAATGATTTTCCGGGGCCCCTTCCATGGGAATTTGTCGAGCTCGCTACTCTGCAGATGTTGTACTTTGCTGGGAGTTACTTCAATGGGAGCATTCCCGGCCAGTATGGTGAATTGTCCAAACTGCAGTACCTAAGTCTGGAAGGAAATGTGATCAGTGGTCCAATCCCTCCAGACCTTGGCAAATTGCAGCAGCTCAGGAATTTGGAGCTTGGGTCCAATATTTAAGGGTGGGATTCCATGGCAATTGGGTAACATGTCAAAGCTGGAGTTTATGCATATTGCAAATGCTAATTTAACCGGGCCTTTTCCTCTGGAGTTGGGAAAGTTAAAGAGTCTAGAGACAATGATACTCTACAATAACAAGATTACTCGATTCATCCCATGGCAGTTGAGCAATATTGCAAACATGGAGCGATTGAATTTATCTCTTAACATGCTCACTAGACAGATTCCTAAAGAGCTTTCGATGCTCAGAAATGTCACAACCTGAATTGCATTAAACTCATGGGAGGCATCCCTAAGGGAATTGTTGATCTGCCTAGTTTGCAAATTTTGTATATCTGGAACAATGTCACGGAGCATTCTTGAACAGTTGGGTAAAAATTCTAGGCTAGTAGAATTTGATGCATCTACTAATCAATTAACAGAACCTATCCCCTCTAACCTATGTGCACGAAACAAATTAGAAAGGCTTATCCTCTTCTCTAACCAATTAACTCGAGAAATCCCTCACAATATTACAAATTGTGCCCCTTTGTATAGGTTCTACTGTTAGTTTTTCAACATTTAAGCTAGCATTATGTTAGGATCTTTTCACTGAGAGAATAACAAGCACAACAATAACATAAACACACTACAAGAGACAAGAGACACAAAGACTTTTGATCAGGGAAACCATAAATGGAGAAAACCCCACAACTTCCTCAAAGATAGAATCACCACAAGATGTAAGACCCCAAAACAGTAAGATGCACTCCCGACAGTAGTAGTCTTCTAGTCCAAGTATATTTCCTTCTCCACTAGTGCGCCACACTTGAGAGAGGAAGTGATGTGTTGTACAAGTGATAAATAGAGAGACTCTCACTCTCTATTTATATTCATCTGTTCACTTGAATTGCATTTTCACACGTAGGCTCAACCTAACAATTACTACTCGAGCCTACACCTTAATTAGTGTATAATAACTCAAGTGCCCCGAAACTATGGGGACTTACCTAATGATTTGATATGACTTGTTTACATTATTAATCATCTCGATCGGAACATCGAGGTATGACAACATGACTCAAATACATAATAGAAACATCTCGGAATAAACATCGGGTTACAATACATAAGATACATGGAAGAATACATTCCGAAGTTACATATACATCAACACTTCCTCTTAACTAGGAAGGTATTCTTTCGACACAATTTTCAGCACTGGTCTTCTTCTCCGTATCAACTGGATTATCTTCATCTTCAAGTCATCTTCGTCTTCAATCCATCTTCATCTTCAATTCATCTGGATCTGGATCATCTCTCGATCTGGATCGTCATAGAAAGGGATCTGGATCATCACTCGATCTGGATCATCATAGCACATCATCACTGGATCTGGATCATCACTCAATCTTGATCATCTCTCAATCTGGATCGTCATAGAAAGGGATCTGGATCATCACTCGATCTGGATCATCATAGCACATCATCACTAGATCTCGATCATCATCACTGGATCTGGATCATCACTGGATCTGGATCATCATCACTGGACTAGATCTGGATCATCACTCGATCTGGATCTGGATCTGGATCATCTCTCGATCTGGATCATCACTGCTGGATCTGGATCATCACTCGATCTCAATCTCTCTGAGTCATCATAACTGGGTCTGGATCATAGCTCGATCTGGATCTCCTCTGGTCATCATCATGTGTGTACTATCTCGTCATAGGAAGTTCTACAGAGCCAGCCTTCTTTCATGTTGGTTGTAGGCCTAGCCCACATGTAGGTCTTCGCCCAGCACTTATATCTGACCTACTCATCAGAAACGCACGCCCAACACTTACATCTGACCTACTCGTCAGAAAGGCACGCCCAGCACTCATATCTGATCTTGTAGTAAACTACAATCACATCAGAAAGGCCCCGCACTCACATCTATCATGGAAGGAACTGAATCCTCTCACCAAGATAGAATGGCCTGCCCTTACATCTGACATGGAAGAAACTTAATCCTCTCACCATGAAAGAATGGCCCGCACTTACATCGGCCATGGAAGGAACTTAATCCTCTCACCATGACGGAATGGCCCGCACTTACATCGGCCATAGAAGGAACTTAATCCTCTCACCATGACAGAATGGCCCGCACTTACATCGGCTATAGAAGGAACTTAATCCTCTCACTATGACGGAATGGAATGCACTCACATATGACTTGGAAGGAACCAAATCCTCCACCCTCGTCAGAAAGGCCCCCAGTCCCAGACTGAGCTACCTGGTAACTGACCAGGCGCCTCCACTCTCCCGGAGAGTGGCAATTGCCCTTACATGTGTCCTACTCGACAAAATGGCCAACACTCACATCTGACATGGGAGGAACCTAATCCTTTAGCCATGAACAGAATGGTTCAGCCCTTACATCTGACCTGCTCGTCAGAATGGCTATGCATCTCAACACTCATATCTGACATGGAAGGAACTGAATCCTCTCACCATGACAGAATGGCTCAGCCCTTACATTTGACCTCCTCGTTAGAATGGCTATGGATCTCTAGCACTCCTATCTGATATGGAAGGAACTGAATCCTCTCACCATGACAGAATGGCTCAGCCCTTACATCTGACCTCCTCGTCAGAATGGCTTTGGGACTCGTCACTTTCCCTCGGAGGAAGCCTTGATCTGGAGAACACCAAGTCTCTCTCTGAAGTACTCAAACTTCACTCTGGCTAATGGCTTCATCAACACATCAGCTATCTGTTCCTCTGTCACAACATACAGGAGCTTCACTGCTCCTCTCTGCACCATATCCCTGATATAGTGATACTTGATCTCGATATGCTTCGACTTGTCATGGAACACTGGATTCTCTGACAACTTCACGCAACTCTGGTTGTCACAATGTATATAGGTAGCATCCAACTGGAGATCAAATATATCAGAGAGTAGCTTCCGCAGCCATAATGCCTCACAACTAGCTGAACAAGCTGCGACATACTCTGCTTCAGCTATACTCAGTGCCACACAGGATTGCTTCCTGCTAAACTAAGAGATCACACCTGATCCCATACTGAAGCAACATCCTGAAGTACTCTTCCTGTCGATGGCACTGCCTGCCCAATCTAAATCAACATAAACCTCCAGGTTAATCTTCTGATTCACATCATACTTGAGTCCATTTTCACAGCAAGGAAAGTATCTAGTCTCAGGTACATCAAGGACCCAATCATCTGATGATACATCGTAGCATCAACCGTCTCTGATGAAGCATCACTTAATAGATACATGTTCAATGCCATAGGTGTGGTCATGCAGTCCATCATCGTGAACCTCTTCAGGATCTCGACTGCATACTTCCTTTGTCCAAGGAAGATTCCATCTGCACTCTGCCACACCTCCATACCTAGAACAATAGTGCATCAACACATAACAGGAGTATCACTCATCTTCCGTCTTCAAACTTGAAGCAAAGGGTGGAATCCTATTTACCCTTAGTAAAGCCTAGAGTCATCAGTAATCTTCCCATCCTGTTGTACCATATCGAACCTCAATATATTCTATAGTCCCTCCCTCTGAAGTGGAGCATCATACTCCCTCTGTCTTCTGTGCTCTATGCACTGAAAACATTCTATACTAGAGTGACAAGTAGCTTCCTATGCTACTAATATTCTATGTATCCATCTAGTGTATAGACTTGCATCTTCAACCTTGTAGCAAAGGTTAAGATCTTCATCAGTCTCATCATGTATGTGTTTAAGCTCTTACTAGCTACAAATGTCTCTTCGTAGTCTAGGCCTTCCTTTTGTGAGAAGCCTCGTGCTACGAATCTTGCTTTGTATCCCACGATGTTTTCATCTACTGCATGATGGAACTATGAACTTCTCTTCAGGTCTCAATACTGCGCCCTGACATCATTCTTCTTGAACTGGTCTTCCCTTTCTTCTTGGTGGCTGGAAGGTTCTGCATCAATGATGTCACTGCACTCGTCACATTATTCTTCATTTTGAAATGTCGTCACTTGCTCTTCAGAACAAGTCTTCATTCTTCTTTGCTTGTATGCGATCTTTCCTACAAGTCAAATGCAATCGTATGGTTAGAACATTTCATAAGGAATATTCATACTCGCGAATACTTACGCATAAATATATGATCATGCAACTACTTTAGCCAATACAACATTCATCCATATCTCACTGAAACTTTCTAGATGCCTTCCATATCTACGAGGACAACATTGAGATTGTGCACTAATCCAATATGTCAGCAAAGAGGTTTCATTCTAGATAAGTAGCAATGGAGAATTTGTATAGCACCATGAGCTACTCACCCACCACATGCATATTAGTAGTATACTGTCATTAGCGCAAACATTCTATCATGCATAATACAATAACTAAATATAAACAAATGCATAACAAAATAATATCATGAAATGACAATTGAATACTTATCTTTATTTGTTTCGTGGGTAGACTGCTTCTTAATCCTTCAGCTTCATCATCTTCTTCATTCATGGTAGCATCGTTTCTTATCCAAATGACAAGGAGGATAAGAAATTCTTCAAGAGTTGAGTTCTTCATATTCCTCATTGCTTGAGGGATCTTCTTTGGATGGAGACATCTTGATCTTCAGTTGCTCCCATATTCTCTTCTCTTCTTATGTTTCAAGCTTCTTCTTCTTCCCAAAGTCTGATGAAAGTAATCACTTCCTTCTGGCACACATTCCTCACATGAATGAATCCCATGATCCTGGGATGCCATTCAAGGTGGCCATCACCACTTCTGGTTGTTCTTTGATTTGAGAGACTCTTATGACTGTATGGTCTCTGCATTCTAGATCTTCACATTCTTCAACTAGTTTCTTTAGGTCATATTCCGATTTTTGTTCTTCCCTTCAAATAGCTTTGCTTGCAATAGGTAGTGCTCTATAATGCACATGTGCAAGCCTTCTATGCCAAAGCTCATTTGGCTCTACTATGTCATGGATCAAGGCTTGTTCTTGATGGCCCTTCAATTTGTACAAACCTCCTTCTTGTTACCGCATCATCGATAGTCTTTCCTTTTGGCCACATGATGAATTGACCATCTATGAATGCAACCCGCATTCTTTTTGCATCAATGCTGAAATGGAGAGAAGGTTCTTCTTGAGTCTTGGAACAAACAATACTTCTTCCATTGTTAGAGACTTACCAGAGTCTATCTTGTATGAAGATTCCCCACTACCTTTTATTGGATATTGGTAGTTATCTCCTAGTTTCACCTTGCGAGGTGATTCATGTTTTGATAGTCTTACAAATGATTCCTTGAATCCCGTCATATGTTTGGAAGCCCCAGTGTCTATAAGCCAATCATCACTTGCATGAGAAATGTTACCTGTGAGAGATAATATCAGAACATATTCATCCTTGCTTGAAGAATCTTCACTTTCATATATGGATCTCTTTCTGGATGGTTCATCATCCTCTGCAGCATGAGCATGATGTCTTCTTTGGCCTTGACCAAGTTCTTCTTGTGAAAGGCTTCTAACCTCGTCTCCCTTTGAAACTGGAACCTCTATACTTATCTAGGTGTCCAATCCATTTTCTTCAGAGAGATCATATACTTGTAGGCTTGGAAGTTGTCAACTTCACCAAGCTTATCACCAAGCTGATGTGATATATCATATTAAAATGAGAACCTCAAATAGAAATAGCAGAGGATTAGATCTTACCGATTTGAGGTGTCCGTCCTTGTCCCGGAGTTCGCTGATCTAGGGTTTGTCACAGAAAACCCTAATTTTAAAAACTTAGAATCTTTTAGATCTGATTGGACAAACATATAGATCTCTTCAAATGGAGCTGTCCAATGTACTCATTTTCTGAAAATAGTGGAGGGAAGCTCCCGGAACAGGAAGCCCTAATTTTCCAGTTTCTTCTGCAAAACTTCGTGTTACTATTTCTGTGATATATATTAAATTGATGATCCTCTATGTCTAAAATTTCACACTGAGGTAACCTAGCATGTCTTAGATCCACCACCATAGGTTTCATCATATTTGGTTTCACCATTTGGGATTTATCATCTTTTTCCCAAGGTGACCTGTTACATGACTGTTTAGAATAGAGAAGTTGTACGGAATGCCACGTGTCACTGGTTCATCTTCTGAGTCTGATATTTGGACCACTGAAGTTAATGTCCATGCCCTTTCTGTAACATCTTCAGGAATTCCATTTGTATCTCTGTAGCTCAAGATATTGCATATCTCCCTAGATGTCCTATTTAGGGATGAATTCTGGAAGAGGCTGGAACGCTAAGTTGGAGAGATCATATCTCCTGTAATAAAGTGAATATGAGTCTTATGTTTGGAAACAATATTCGTCATGATTTTATATTATGACCCTACAATTTTCAGCTCCTGAAACATTGCCAATATCGAAATACAACGACTGTACCAAAACTTAGCAGTTTTAGTATTTAGGGTTTCTTTAGCTCGGGGTCAAACTAGGGTTTGACTTTCTTGGAGTTTCACCCAACCAAATTTCTTGATCCAGGTCTCTAAAATTCGGTTTTGATGAGGAGAAAAATCCTATGTAGGTCTCACTAAAAAATTCCTCTTCTGTAGAAAGCCCTAATTTCCGCATCGAAGACTAAAAATGCTCGGAATCAAATTTTGCTTCGACAGAAAACTGCACCCTTCAATGGAGAGTCATCCTAGCATACTTTTGCTGAAAATATGTGGAGGGAGACCCAAAAAGTAAGAATCCCTAGCTTCTGTAGCTACACAATGTCTTCTTCTCAGGTTAGCTCTGATACCATGTTATTTTTTCAACATTTAAGCTAGCATTATGTTAGGATCTTTTCACTGAGAGAATAACAAGCATAGCAATAACATAAGCACACTACAAGAGACAAGAGACACAAAGAGTTTTGATCAAGGAAACCATAAATGGAGAAAACCCCACAACTTACTCAAATATAGAATCACCACAAGATGTAAGACCCCAAAACAGTAAGATGCACTCCCGACAGCAGTAGTCTTCTAGTCCGAGTATATTTCCTTCTCCACTAGTGTGCCACACTTGAGAGAGCAAGTGATGTGTTGTACAAGTGATAAATAGAGAGACTCTCACTCTCTATTTATATTCATCCGTTCACTTGAATTGCATTTTCACACGTAGGATCAACCTAACAATTACTACTCGAGCCTACACCTTAATTAGTGTATAATAACTCAAGTGCCCCGAAACTGTGGGGACTTACCTAATGACTTGATATGACTTGTTTACATTATTAATCCTCCCGATCGGAACATCGAGGTATGACAACATGAATCAAATACATAATAGAAACATCCTGAAATAAACATTGGGTTACAATACATAAGATACATGGAAGAATACATTCCGAAGTTACATATACATCAACATCCACATGGCCCATAATAATATGAGTGGTCACATTCCTTTAGGCCTGGGAAAGATTCAAAACCTAAATCACATGGAGTTCCATTGTAACAAGTTTAGTGGGCCTATTCCTTCTGATCTCTTAAATTCACCTAGTTTGCAATTGATTAATGTTTCTCATAATTCTCTCCAAGGGAGCCTTCCTCCAAATTTCTGGTCTTCTTTGAGGATGCAATTATTTTCAGCAGCTTTGACAAATTTATCAAGCATGCTTCTATCCTTTGAACATTGCAATTCTGTACACAATTTTGAACTCAGGGAAATAACTTTTCAGGTAGTATTCCCAAAGACATTATCAATTGCCAAAATCTCTGACCATTTCCTTGAGCCAAAATGACTTGACTGGGTGATCCCTATTGAGCTAGAAAGTCTCTCCAGCATAGACAACATTGATATGTCTCATAATGCTCTAACTAGCATGAATCCTCTAGATTTTCAGAATTGCATTACATTAGAGTCCTTTAATGTTTCTTTCAATCATCTTGTTAGCCCTAATCCTTCATATGGGATTTTCAGAAACATTACTGCTAGCTCTTTTGTGGGAAACCAAGTCTTCTGAGAGAATCTCCTTGCATGAATTCAAATGGACTTAACCCTTTCTCGAATTAAGCTCATGTTAGTAAGAAAACTAGTCTGACTTGGATGCTAGTAGTGGTGATTGTTTTAGTTATAGCCATTCTCCTACTTGGCATAATATGTTTCGGCAAGTACTATATCTATCAAGAATCTCGTAAGGGTTTCATGATGAAAGAGAATCCTCAAATAGCATGGAAGATGACCTCATTCAAGCATCTCAGCTTCACAATAGAAGATGTTTTAGAGAGCTTGAAACCCGGTAACATGATTGGAATTGGAGTAGTTGGTACAATTTACAGGGCTAAAATGCCAAGAAGTCAAGTCATAGTTATGAAGAAGCTATGGCGACTCAAGAAAGAGAGTGTGAAACCAAAGAAATGGGTATTAGCAGAGGTAGAAATTCTAGGAAATGTAAGGCACATGAACATAGTTAAATTGTTGGGTTGTTGTCCCAACAATGAGGAAACTTTTCTTCTCTATGAATACATGCCTAATGGAAGTTTGGCTGAGCTTTTGCATGGGAAAAAGGAACAGAACATTCTCATTGAGTGGATGACAAGATACAAAATTGTAGTAGGAGTGGCTCAAGGGTTATGCTATCTTCATCATGATTGTTGTCCTCCCATTGTACACAGGGATGTTAAGCCTAGCAATATATTGCTTGATTCTAACATGACTGCAAGGGTTTCACATTTCAGAGTTGCAAATATTATTCAAACTGGTTTAGAGGGCATGTTTGTTGTTGCTGGCTCGTATGGATACATTGCTCTAGGTGAAGTACTTTCCAACTTCAGAAGTAGGATTGGTCTTGTTTTTTATGGTTGCGCACCAATTTTCTTTTATGAAACCATCCACATTATAACATCTTAGGCTACAGGCTTGTTCTCTAATGATGTTCCTTCAATATGTTTTATGATAACATGATTGTCTCTCATGTGAACAATTTACTTTCAGCAATTGAATTAGAAACATTTTGCATTGTTTTTTATATCTCTAAAGCATTAGGATTCATTAGTGTTTGTTTAGAACACAAAAAATAATCAGTTTTAATATATGAAGAAAGGAATATGGAGATTCTGAGATTCAACAGCCATAAGGCTCTTATTATTTTCAGGTATTTATAAGTTTGGGACTTCAATATCCACTAGGAAGCTCACCATTTAATGTTTCTCTAATCTCATCTTCCAAGACAAGGGCTTCATTGGGAGGAAGGTGATCCCCTGTTCAAGTTGGCTGAACCACTTTTTCCAATCTCAAAGTGGAGTAGCTTCCTTTTAGATGTTAGTATAACTATGAGGGGTGCATGAAAAACAATCTTCTTATATATTATTTGATTTTTATTTTGAGCTTGTAAAGTTAAGGGCTCAAACATAACTCTAGGCTCAGTATCCACCTTTGTTTCCCATGACTTGAGAGGTCCACATTAATGGAAGTATTTTTTTTCCCATATCTCAGTAATGTAGCTTGAAAATTATTACTGCCACTGCTATGTTCACTCCACATGGAATTTTCTATACGCCCTTCAATTTTGTGTCGCTTTGTTAGTTTTAAAATTGCATCTTTGTCACTATGATTTAGAATAGGATCGAAGTGTATATGTTCTAAGATTGTGGATCCTTCTACCACTATTTTGTTTGGTTAAAATGCTAATAAAAACAACCTAAAATTTCCTTTACTATTAAGATAGGGAAAACCAAGGTTTTCCTCACAGCTGGTCAAAAGGCCGAATTAGATGTTAGAAGAAATGAGGTATTGAGAAATTCCAAAAAAAATATTCAGTGCAAAAACATTTAGTGAAAATTTCATTGCTATTTATGCACTTATGAACATTTGTCCAAGTTTGAATTTTGACAAAGCAATTTTAATGCAAAGCTAGGCCGCTTCAATTGGAGAAATCAAAACTTTCAATTCATATCTGGCAATCCAGATTTCAGCTAGGATAGGTATCGCGAGAAAAGATATATACTCTTAGTAGAATTGGATCCAAACCAGATATGCTGGCTCTTTTTTCATATGCTAGAAGGGGTAATTTGCATACTCAAGTTTTGGCCTAAGATATGATGTATTCTCTTCTGTCCATTAATGAAATATAAGATGCATTTTCCCAAAACAGAAGACAAAGAAAACTATGATAAATGGAGGTCATTATTGGAAATTGGAGTTTTGTATATTTTGATATATCCCACCAACAACATTCATAAGGTGTGATATGGGTAAGCATGACGATTCTACAAATTAAGGTCCTTAATAGAAATCGAGGCTTTGTATATTTTGATACAACTCATAAAGCATTCAGGCCTATTTTGTGTAAGCGTGATGATTCTACAAATTAAACCATTGAACAAATGTTTAAATATGTCACCCTAAACACTATATCAAAACACCCTTGGACCTAGGTCAAAAGAATACCAACTCACTATTTCATGTACTATTCCTTATTATGTGGAAAAACAATTCTAGCACTCACTCCCAACTGGAAAGGAAAAGTCATCAACACACCAAATTTGACATAAGATAAGAAATTTAAACATATATATGCAACTAAAAAGAATAAGAGTAATTACTCAGCTCATTGGTGGTCGAAAATGAGAAGCATGCCTTAGAAAAAATGTTGCACCAATGACCAACCTCTTCATCTCACTCATGTCATAAGCATCTTCTAAAATTGGATTTGCGATTTTTTGAACAGAGCTGGCTTCGAGTAGTGGCCTTCCCTAAATTTTGAAATTTTCAATAAAGAATCCACTATTATTAAACACAAAATGGGTAAAGACACTAGAACCATACCCACATAACCAGGATTTCTTGGCCCTTAGGATTGTTGCTATTGATTGCTTTTCTTCCAGTTATTAGTTCTAGAAGAACTAATACAAAGGAATATACGTCTATCTTCTCATTAACCTTGCAATGCTTGAATTATTCTGGAGCCAAATACCCGAGAGATAATAGAAGCTACTTTTATGAAATGTTCTAGTGAGTGGTTCATATAAATGACATTTTTTTCCAAAAGAAAGAGACGACGGGAAGAAATAAATGGATCTTTACCCTAATGTATCTATAACATCACTACATGTGATGTATGCAGATGTCATTGAATCCCATTTTGCCAGCCCAAAATCTGAAAACTATTTATAGAGCATCCAAAGTTAATTATGTTGGAATATCTTTCAGAGTGGTGTGTTCAGGACTAGTAGATGGTAGCTAGTGCTCAGTCTTAAAGTTTTAATGTATTGTCATTGATGGCAATCTGCTATAAAGAGAAGGGGAACTGATGTCAAATGGATGTGGCAATCTACTGAAAAAGAGGCAGCCACACAGGTATCAATGAAGAAAATCGAACAGTGGGAGGTGCTAGAGATTCAGACTAAAGTCTATGGAAAATCCAGAGTTGTTCCATCCACAAATGTCGCAACAAAACTGTGCACCAAACTGCAAACCGTTTAGAAATGTCACTGCGCATTGCAGTGTATTTGAGTCGGAAGTTTTATTCATATACATTTCCGTCGTTGCGAAAGGATGATAAACAATGAGCTCCGATATTTTCCTCCGATGAACTCTGGCTCAATCAGTTGAGATTCAGACTAAAGTTTTAGATCGGAGGTTGTTGTCTTTTTTCTTCCGTTGTTGCGGCTCCCAAAGTGGTTAAACATCCGAAGTGTAAAGTGCTCCGACTTCTGATGTGCATCACATAGCTATAACCTATTGATCTCCGCCGTTGCGGATCTCAAACCAGCTAAGCACCCGAAGTGAAAAGTGCTCCGACTTCCGATGCAGATCGCGTGTCCATAGTCTTTTTCTTCCCGCCATTATGGCTCTCAAACCAGCTAAGCACCCGAAGTAAAAAGCGCTCTGACTTCCGATGCGGATCACGTGTCCATAGTATTTTTCTTTCCGCCGTTGTGGCTGTGCGAAGCTTTTGGCTTTCGATGTAAAAATCCCTTTGACTTTCGTAAGGAGATGTTGCTTGCGAGCTCCGACGTTGTGGAAGGAGATCCTCTTCCGACCTCCGATGTTGCGAAAGGAGATGTTGCTTATGAGCTCCGATGTTTCACCCACCGCTTCTTTGAACCATTGTACCAGTGTAATATTTGAAGAGGAATACGAAGAGCCCTGTATAGTTGAGGATTCGAAGAATATTTGAGCAGTTGGATTAACAGTTATGATGAACCTGAAATGCGAACCGTTTAGTAACTGCTTGTAATGATGATTTGAAGAGTAAGGATGTTGAAGATGAACCATTTCTGTAATGGTTTGAGGATGTTGAAGCTGAACCGGTTCTGTAATGGTTTGAGAATGTTGTTTCGATGAAACAGAGAGAGAAATGAACTTAGAAGATGATATATATATATTGAGCAGAAACAATTGTGATTGTTAGTTGTTTGAGGAGAGTAATGGTGTGCAGAGTATTAAGAGATCAGTGCTATAAACTGATACTAAATGAGCAGAGCAGAGGAACAGAAGAATGTGCTGAACAGTTGAACAGAACAGAGGAGCAGAGAGCCGATGTTGAATAGACCAGAGTGGTTTGGTAAGCAGAGACATATCTGTATTGTTGCATTTTGATTCTATTGGAAAGTCTAGAAAATAATGGAGGTAAGGAGGTGCTAAGGGAGACTTTATGTCTCTGTCTCCAAGTGGGTGCTTGTATAAATTGAAGATTGGTGTCTTCACCCAGTTGGTTCTGGGTTAAACTGGAAGTTGGTGCTTCCACCCGGTTGATGCTGGGTTACAGTGAGAGTTGGTTCTCTCAGCAAGTTGGTGCTTGCATTTAGAGGTTGCAGCCTCTTTGAGTTGGTGCTCAAATAAGAAGTAATGTACAGCCATTGAATCCTTTGACATCATAAGAAGAAGAAGTTTTTTCCCTTATGGGTTTCCTCGTGAAAATATCTGTGTATCATATATGTGATTAAATGTTGTGATTGAATGCTATGTTTTATGCTATCTGCTCTTATGTTTATAACTCTGAATTCATAGCAAAGATTGACTGCCATAAAGTTTATTGATACTAAGTTAAAAGAAGTAATTTGGGTGAAAAATCTTAATTAACTTATTCACCCCCCCCCTCTCAGCTAATTTATACCTGTAACAATTGGTATCAGAGCAGCATTCCTTTTGGTTAAGGTAGATCCTGAAGAGTTCAAATGGCTAGTCAAGATGGATCAATAAACAAAGCACCCATATTTGATGGTAAAAAATTTTCTTTCTGGAAGGTTAGGATGAGAACATACTTAATGTCCCTAGGTGCTGATGTTTGTGAAGTAGTAGAGACTAGGTATGCAAAACCTGTTTTGCTAGCATCCAAACATGATAAGCTAGAGTTTACTTTCAATGCAAAAGAAATGAATGCTATTCTGAGTGGTCTTGCTGAAATTGAATTTGTAAAAGTAATGCATCTTGATTCTGCCAAAGAAATGTGGGATAAGCTTATTAGTAGCTATGAAGGAAATGAGAAAGTTAAAGATGCCAAGTTGCAGACTCATAGGCTAAGATTTGAACAACTAAAAATGAATGAAGATGAAAGTATTAGTAAATTTTTCCTAAGAGTTGATGAGTTAGTAAATGCTATGAGAGCTCTTGGTGAAAAAATAAGTGATGATGATACCTTCCTTGTTCATAAAATCTTGAGATCTCTTCCTGACAGATTCAACCTTAAAGTCTCAGCTATAGAAGAAATGAGCGATCTTAAAACGTTATCTCTTGACCAATTACTAGGAATTTTGACAGCCTATGAAATGAGGATTAGTAAAAACCAAAACCCATCCAGAGAAGCCTCTTTTAAAGCTGAAAAGAGTATAGAGGAAAATGTGGATGAAATAGAAGCAAAATTTGCGAGAAGATTGAAAACAGGGTCAGGGAAATACAAAGGAAAACTGCCTTTCAAATGTTTTAACTGTGGTAAAACATGACACTTTGCTGCTAAATTCCCTCATATGAGGAAAGAGCAAAGTTCTGCAGATGAAGAGAAATTTCTAAACAAGAGGTATAGTAAAGAAAGCGAGTACAAGAAGAAAAGTCTACATGTGAATGATGATGAATCCACAGAAACTTCAGAAAGTGAATCCTCCCATGAAAACAAAGAGAATGAATTCATGCTTATGGCTATAGAGGATCTAGAGATGAGTTGTATAGAGATGAATGATGAAGATGCCATTGTGGACATGGAGGGAGAGCTGATGAGTTCTCTAGAGGAGATTGATAGACTAAGAATAAAGAAAAGAAAACAAAAACAACTATTAATCCAGTATGAAACCAATGGAAAAGACATCTCTCTAATAAAGCTAGAGCTGGAAGAGGCAAAGAAAATTGAAGAGGCTCTAAAACAACAGCTAACTGAAAGTAAAGCCAGATGTGAACATCTAGAGAAAGAAGTAGTAATTGTTAAGAAGGATTTAGAAAATTTTTAAGCCTTATATCATTAGAATATCTCTAGTATCAAAGCTTCAGAAGAGCTAAATAACATTCTAAACAGACAGAGGTCACCTCATATTAAGTTTGGTCTAGGCTATGATCAAGGTGCAAGTAGCAGTGATTCAGAAAGCAAAGAATCATCAAACTTGATTAATTTTCAGAACAACAAGCAGGCAGAAATTCCCAGAATAATAAATGTTGAAGCATGTAAAGACAATAATGAAAATCAATCAAAGAGTGATAAAAAGCAAGAGAATACCATATAACAGTTCAAAAGTTCATGAAAAAGAGCCATATAATAGAATCAAGTATGCAGATCAGAATTACAATTATGAGCATCATAACTCAATACATTACTTTTCTAGAAATCCACCAAGAGTTAGGTATGTTAATTTCTTCAATGGTTATTGTTTCTGTTGTTCTAACTTTGGGCACAGAGCTGCCAATTGTTTTTACAATTTCAGAAACATTCAGAGAAGGATGTCAAATAACAAATAGATGACACATCAATCAACGTATAATCATATGGGTCATGTATCTCAATCAGCTATTAAAAGAAGAACACAAAAAAGAAATACTAACCCGTTTGATCTTCTATACAATGAAACAGAATGTTACATATGTCACAACTTTGGGCATAAAGCTACAGAATGTAACTTGAAGGAGAACAAAATAGAACCAAAAATGAAATATACAGCTGAACGTAATGTATGGAGGAAGAAAGAGAGTTCTCATTGTAATCTCGTTCTCTTAGTTCAGAAATAGAATAATCCTTGGTACATTGATAGTGGATGTTCAAAACATATGTCAGGAGATAAAGAGAAGTTTATTTCTATGTCAGAGCAGAAATATGGGAACGTAACATTTGGAAACAATGCACCAGGAAAGATCAGAGGAAAGGGAATAGTTAGTCTTAGCAATGGTAAAGGAAAGGCTCAAGATGTGTTATTTGTATATGGGTTGAAGCACAACCTTCTCAGTGTGAGTCAAATGTGTGACAAAGGGTGTGAAGTCTTGTTCACTGCTAAATATTGTAAAATTAAAAATGCTTCCTCAGGAAAACCGGTTGCCAAAGGAATAAGAGCTGAGAATAATGTTTACATTTTAAAAGAAGAAAAAGAAGAGTGTTATCTCAGCAAATATGATGAAAGATGGATGTGGCACAGAAGACTGGGACATCTACATTTTGATCATTGAATAAAACTAAAAAACAGAGCAGTAGTAAGGGACTTTCCAGAAAGATCTAAACCATGTGATGAAGTGTGTGAACCTTGTCAGACGGGGAAGTTAACCAGAACACAGTTTAAGTCAAAGAGTGTTCCCTCCACAAATAAGCCTCTTCAACTAGTCCATCTGGATCTGTGTGGCCCATCCAGGAAAGAAGGTACAGGTAAGGAGAACTATTTCATGCTCATAATTGATGACTATTCCAAACTAACATGGGTTGCATTCCTTAAAGAGAAGTCTGAAGCATTTGCTAAATTCAAGATATTTAAAGCCCTGACTAAAAATCAGACTGGAAGAAAGAGTAAAGCTATCAGATCTGACAGAGGAGAAGAGTTCAGTTCAAGATAGTTTAAAGAATTCTGTGATGAGCATGGCATCAGGAAAGAATATACAATGGCTAGAACTCCTCAGCAAAATGGAGTGGTAGAAAGACAAAATAGAACAGTCCAACAGATGGCCAGATCAATGATGAAGGAAAAGGATATTTCTCAAGGATTCTGGGTGGAAGCTATCCATACAGCTGTGCACATTCTTAACAAAGCTCATTTGAGACCAAACAGTGACAAAACACCATATCATTTATGGTTTGGAAGACCTGCAACCATTAAACATTTCAGAGTTTTTGGAAGTAAATGCTATATCAAGAATAATGATGAAAATTTGGGCAAGTATGATGACAGAGAAGATGAAGGAATATTTTTAGGATATGCTATAGAAAGCAAAGGCTATAGGTGTTATAACAAGAGGCTGCGTAAAATAGTAGATTTCATAGATGTGAAAGTCGATGAAGATTGTCATGGAAATATCAGTCAAAGGAATGATGAAGATTCATGTTTGGAAGATACAAATGAAGAGACAGAAGAACAGGTCCTAGAATCCCAAAAGGAAGAATCTGAATCATCATAGTATGAGAAAGATGAACCTAAACAACACACTATACAATCTTCTTCCAGAATGATTAGAAAAAATCACCCTAAAATCCAAATCATTGGTGATGAGAGTAAAGGTGTTCAAACTAGAAGGAAGATTTTGCAGGAATCTGAACAGTCTCATATTGCTCTTGTCTCTACAATTGAGCCCCATTGTTTTAATGAAGCCAGCAAAGACAAAGACTGGGTAGCAACCATGAATGAAGAGCTGGACCAGATTAAAAAGAATAGCACTTGGGAACTTGTTCCTAGGCCATCAGACAAGAATGTGATTGGATCCAAATGGGTATATAAGAATAAATTAAATGAATAGGGACAGATTGTAAGGAATAAAGCAAGAATGGTTTGCAAAGGTTATGCTCAGATTGAAGGACACGACTTCGATGAAACATTTGCTCCAGTGGCAAGAATGGAGGCTATCAAAATGTTTCTAGCCTATGCTTGTTACAAACGATTTAGAGTATACCAGATGGATGTCAAGTCATCATTTCTTAATGAAAATTTAGAAAAAGAAGTGTATGTGGAGCAACCTGAAGGATTTTCACTCACAGATAAATCTGACTATGTATGCAAGCTAAAAAAGGCTTTGTATGGGATGAAGCAAGCACCTAGAGCCTGGTATGCCAGACTGGACAATCGTCTACAAGACAAAGGCTTTAAGAGAGGTCTTGTGGACAGCAATTTATATGTCAAAACTAAAGGTGATGACTTACTGATTGTATTGGTTTATGTTGATGATATCATCTTTGGCTGTACTAATAATATTTCTATTTAGTGGTTTGCTAACTCTATGAAATCTGAGTTCGAAATGTCAATGATTGGTGAGCTGTTCTATTTCCTTGGTCTTCAAATCTGTCAAAAACCTGGAGGTATGTTTCTTTCTCAAGAAAAGTATCTAAAGGAGATGTTAAAGAAGTTTCAAATGGAAGACTCCACACCTGTGAGTACATCCATGGTCAGTGGCTGCAAGTTGACCAAAGATGATTCTTCACCTGAAGTGGATCAAAAGATGTACAGATCTATGATAGGAAGCCTGTTATATATTACTGCATTAAGACCTGATATCATGCATGCTGTTGGGATGGTAGGAAGGTTTCAAGCTGCTCCTAAACAGAGTCATCTACTAGCTGTGAAACGTATATTCAAATACCTGAAAGGTATGCTCTCTTATGGTTTGTGGTATCCCAGAAATCAGAACTTTCAGCTAATAACATATTCAGATGCAGATTGGGCTAATTGTGTAGATGAAAGAAAAAGTACAAGTGGCGGAGCATTCTTCTTAGGAGAGTCTTTGGTTTCCTGGCTAAGTAAAAAGCAAAGTTCCATTTCTTTATCCACTACTGAAGCATAGTACATAGCTGCTGCTACTTGTTGTACTCAAATTTTATGGATGGTTCAATCTCTTGCTGATCTAGACATAAATTATTCTGAGCCTATTCCCATTCACTGTGACAATACTAGTGCTATCAGTGTTTCCAAGAATCATGTTCTTCATTCCAAAACTAAACACATTCCCATAAAGTACCATTTCTTGCGCAAACAAGTGGCTACTCAAGCAGTGTTGTTGCATTATATTCCTTCTACCAAACAGATTGCTGATATTTTTACTAAGCCTTTACCCACAGCTTAGTTTGAATATCTGCGTCAGAAGCTGGGTGTTCAATCCTTGTCTCAGTAACTCATGCATTGTTTTAGGGGGAGTATGTGTTTATTGTATATTTTATTTTTGTTTACAGCATGGAATGGCAGTTCCTTTTCTTAGTGCATCTTCTCAGGGGGATACTAGTCATCAGACATACCGTATCTGCCCAGGTTTATCCTTTGCCCTTGATGTCAAAGGGGGAGAAATGCGACCAGTTGAATGAGATATTTCCATCAATGTCAAAGGGGTAGATTTTTGGAATATCTTTTAGAGTGGTGTGTTCAGGACCAGTAGATGGTAGCTAGTGCTCAGTATTAAAGTTTTAATGTATTGTTATTGATGGCAATCTGCTATAAAGAGAAGGGGAACTGATGTCAAATGGATCTAGAAATATACTGAAAAAGAGGCAGGCACGCAGGTATCAATGAAGAAAATCAAACAGTGGGAGGTGCTAGAGATTCAGACTAAATTCTATGGAAAATCTAGAGCTGTTCCATCCACAAATGTCGCAACAAAACTGTGCACCAAACTGCAAACCATTTAGAAATGTCTCCACGCATTGCAGTGTATTTGAGTTGGAAGTTTTAGTCATTTGCACTTCTGTCATTGTGGAAGAATGATAAACAACAAGCTCTGATATTTTCCTCTGATGAACTCTCGCCCAATCGGCTGAGATTCAGACTAAAGTTTTAGATTGGAGGTTGTTGTCTTTTTTCTTCCGCCGTTGCGGTTCCCAAAGTGGTTAAACATCCGAAGTGTAAAGTGCTTCGACTTTCGATGTGCATCACATAGCTATAAATTGTTGATCTCCACTATTGCGGCTCTCAAACCAGCTAAGCACCCAAAGTGAAAAGCGCTCCGACTTTCGATGCGGATCACGTGTCTATAGTCTTTTTCTTCCCGCCGTTGCGGCTCTCAAACCAGCTAAGCACCTGAAGTGAAAAGCGCTCGGACTTTCGATGCAGATCGCATGTCCATAGTCTTTTTCTTCTCGCCGTTGCAGCTGTGCAAAGCTTTTGTCTTTCGATGTCAAAATCCCTCCGATTTCCAGAAGGAGATGTTGCTTGCGAGCTCTAATGTTGCGGAAGGAGATCCTCTTCCGACCTCCAATGTTGTGGAAGGAGATGTTGCTTGTGAGATCTGATGTTTCACCCACCGCTTCTTTGAACCATTGTACCATTGTAATCTTTGAAGAGGAATATGAAGAGCCCTGTACAGTTGAGGATTCGAAGAGTATTCGAGTAGGTGGATTAACATTTATGATGAACCTGAAATGCAAACTGTTTAGTAACTGCTTGTAATGATGATTTGAAGAGTAAGGATGTTGAAGCTGAACCATTTCTGTAATGGTTTGAGGATGTTGAAGCTGAACCGATTCTGTAATGGTTTGAGAATGTTGTTTCGATGAAACAGAGAGAGAAATGAACTTAGAAGATGATATATATATATATATATATTGAGCAGAAATGGTTGTGATTGTTCGCTGTTTGAGGAGAGTAATGGTGTGCAGAGTATTAAGAGATCATTGTTGTAAACTGATACTGAATGAGCAGAGCAGCAGAGCAGAAGAATAGAATAATGTGCTAAATAGTTGAACAGAACAGAGGAGCAGAGAGCCAATTTTGAACGGAGCAGAGTGGTTTGGTAAGTAGAGACATATCTGTATTGTTGCATTTTGATTCTATTGGAAATTATAGCAAATAAGGGAGGTAGGGAGGTGCTAGGGGAGACTTTATGTCTCTGTCTGCAAGTGGGTGCTTGTAGAAATTGAAGATTGGTGTCTTCACCCAGTTGGTGCTTCCACCTAGTTGATGCTGGGTTACAGTGAGAGTTGGTGCTTGCATTCATAGGTTGCATCCTCTTTGAGTCGGTGCTCAAATAACAAGCAATGTAACGCCATTGAAGCCTTTGACATCATAAGAAGAATATTTTTTTTCCCTTATGGGTTTCCTCATGAAAATATCTGTGTATCATATATGTGATTAAATGTTGTGATTGAATGCTGTGTTTTATGCTATCTGCTCTTATGTTTATAACTCTGAATTCATAGCAAAAATTGACTGCCATAAAGTTTATTGATTCTAAGTTAAAAGAAGTAATTTGGGTGAAAAATATTAATTAACTGATTCAACCCCCCCCACTCTCAGTTAATTTATACCTGTAACAAATTATCCATCCAAAGAGGAGGCTCCAAACTGTTGATCTAGAAAATCATATTGTAGCAGCTCTATCCAAAATATATAAATGATTCCATAGTAGCTTGAGAACTTATTTTTCTCACAAATATCAATACATGTGGTTCAAAGTATTCATATAGAAAAATATTAGATGATTTCACATCTCTATGGATGATAGGATGAGAACACCCATCATGCAGATAATTCAACGCTTCAGAAATTCCAATGGCCACTTTCTGCCTTTCTTTGTAGTGGACTGATGGATTATCCTTTCCTATTGTAAAACAACATTTCTTCAGAACCATGAACAAAACATATCACTAAAAAATGATAAACATCTCCAAGGATACAACATGTTAAATGCACAAGAACTGGTATGCTACATACCATAGGGGTTCTCTTAGAGACTTCCTCTCAGTAACAAGTTGTAGACCAAAAAATACTTTTGATCTTCAACACAGTAACCAATTTGTGAAACAATGTGCTTGTGCTGCAAGCTAGCAGTAATTTCAACTTCCAAAATAACTTCTTATGCTTCTTCTTCGGAATAATTTAGTGATTTAACTTGCACAAATTGCTCATCATGAAGAACTAAGAAGGGTTCTTTCGCAAGTGAAGAGCATTAGAAGGTTTTCCATCTTGATCTACCCCTTTTTGTATTTGCTAGTGGCATTCCAATATCTATGTAATACATTTTGATATTGATGACTGAATGGGAAATATCATTCTGACATATCTGTACACTTTAATCCAACCTCCCTTTCTTATAAGATTCTATGCATATCACAGGGCAAGGATGAGGGCACTGTTCAAATCAGGAAACCGAGTGTTGAAAAGGGACAACTCGTTGAATGAAAATAACAACAGTAGACTTGATACCTATTGTAAACCTGGAGGTTGCAGATTTTAATTATTTGTATGTAAACTCTTTGTAGGTTTTATTTTTACAGACATGTCGTAACCTCTCGATGAAGGAATGTTCTTCAACTCGACAATCGTAATATTAGGTGAAAGTAGGAACACTCTCTGTATGGATTTCCAGTGTTATAATTATCTGATTTAAAACCTCAATTTCACTCATGTTGTTGCCAGCTTCTTGATTGATATATCTTTTCCCTGAAAGGTCTTTTGTAATCACTAAACATTTTGTCTGGTAGTTGCAATGTCCACTCAACCATAGACATTTCTCTGGCTAAAGATCTAGGACTAGGAATTTCGTTCACTATAATGGAAATTTTCAATAGGGGCCATCTAGAGGGCGATTATTTTCTTATTGAAACTTCTCCTAATATAGCATATTCAATTTATTTTGGCTTGTCAGATAAGATTCCTATGTCATCCCCTTTCTTTAAAATTTGACGAGAGGAGCTTGAAACTATCCAAAAGGAATCATAGGAGAAATGACTCTCTGAATTTGTAGTTTCATATTCGAAGTCATCATTCTCATTGTTAGGATTATTAATCCTCCCTTGATCATACTATCTATTAAATTAATTTTTCCTAACTTAGGAACCTTAATTAATTAATTGGGTCCACTAGTACAATTGGGTCCACTTTCCCTAATGGGGCCACATGTACAAGTCACTAGAGTGTGGAAAACAATGCTAGAGGTTAACTTCCACTTACTGCATGTGTATGCATCAGTTTTGGAGCCTCCTGGACCAATCACTACATTGTAGGAGCCACTGGGAGCCGCAACGCCAACCTCCTTCAGTTAGTTGGAGTTATTACTAGTTAGTCTAAGTTACCTTTAGTTAGTTCTCAAACAATTAGCTAGGGAATGTATTGCATGGATAATGCATGGATGCATGTGGAGTAGGCCCCTTTTTCCACCTAACACACTTAGTTGCATTGAGTTAATTAGATGTCACTATTTGTTTGATTTGTTGGACATCTGGGAGTTGATCTGTTGGACTCGAATATTGATTCAAAGACCATGAGTTAGAGATTCAGTTAGCTACAGTCATATCCACTTCGAAAATTTGAATTCATACCCCATGCATTCAAATTCTTTCATATGTAAACTATTGTAACACTGAATATTATTATGATGAACGATACTGTAAATTCCTGAGAAATACTTGTCCATTTCCCGTGTTGTTTATTTTGCTTAGTCTGTATCTTCATTCTCCATTCAGTTGCTGCAAAAATTATTAGAACTCTATTATTGAAGATCTAAATGGAATTCAAATTCTAATATGGTATCAGAGCCTTCTCAAGTAGGTTTCATGCTTGTTTCTCCCCATCGAACATCAGAAGCAGCTGGGTTTCCACATAACTCCCCTATGAAAATTTGCTAGCTCTGGATTTATTCAGAGCAGCGGGAAGGGCACGACGGACCCTGAAAACATGTTCATGACGGGAGGAAAAGCATGATTCTAACATTTCATATGTTTTAGTGTGTTATTGATTGAAATTGATAGGTGCTATGTAGCTTGTGTGAAGTATTTACAATCTTCCAGCCAGAGCAATTATGAGTTCTCAAACTCTTGAACCACAGATCCTCACAAATTCCAATTATCTTGATTAGAGGATTGATATGCAGTTGGCCTTGTGCAAGCATGGCTACCACAGGATCATACATGGTTGGAAGGCTAAGCCTCATCAGCTGATAGAGCATAACAAGTTCCTAAAATGTTGTAATGAAGCATTCGGGTACATTTTTACTTATATTTCCAGAGATCTCCTCTTCCATCTAGAAGTATTGAGGACTCCTAGAGAATCCTGGGAGAAGCTTGATAGCTTGTTTGAAAAACAAGACGAGCTTCAGGGATACATTCTGGAGAATGAGTTGGTATCTTTACATCCCAGCAGTTTCAAGACTATTGAGCAATTCTTTACTAAATTAAAGTCTCTAGTACTTCAATGCAGACAGTGCAGGATAGAGAGGCAGGATTAGAAGAATTTCCTTTCCATACTTAGCAAACTAGGCCCTAAGCATTTTGTATTTGTTTCCATATTTCATTCCAAGAAGGAAATATTTCCTGATTGGCAGGTTCCTTCATTAGATTCTTTTTTCAAGTCCTTAATCAAGGAGCAAGACAAGTTGATTCGAATGGGAGTCATCAAGACATCCAAAGATCAAGCTCTCCTAGTTTCTGACTCGTCCAAAGCGCAAGAAAAGGGGAAATCAAAGAAGAAGGATCCAAAGGAATCTGATTTGAAGCCTAAACAAAATCAGTAAACTTTTGAAGGATCCTCCGACTTTAAGAAGAAAAAGAAAAAGTGTCCCGACTGTATGAGGGGTTTTCATCCAGAAGACTCATGCATGAAGAATTCCCTCAACCAGATGATAGCTCTATGTGTATAGAAAAATATTTCCTTTGCACAAAGGGCAATGATGTCGGATGATGAAGAGAAAATTGAAGAACATGAGATATTCTTGCATGCAAGTGTCTCTCCGTCAAAGGCTTATGTGATATATTCTAGAGCATCCAACCACATGGTTTCCTCCAGGGAATCCTTCATCACCTTCCCTCTATCAGGAGGACCTAACAGTCATATGGGAGATGAATCTAAAATTCCAGATGTTTAGAGAGATTCAGATAAAATCTAGAATGATGATTCCATTCCCTCTCCTACAGAAAAACAAATTGTTGAAGATGAAGAAGAAGCAGATTTTTCCCTACAGTCAATTTGAATGGAAGAAAGTCTCGTTAGAGTGACTCCTTCTCCTGCTACTCCATAAGTGTATGAGAATGCTGATATCTCACCTCCTCACATGTATTATCCATAATAAGACATTAAAATACATGTTTGTGAATAAAACCACTCTTCCTATTCTTTGCAAAAATTCTCCAAAAATTATTTAAATTTTGTGCATAGTTTACCGGTAACTGTTTCAGAAACGGTAGAGGAATTTGATTTCTCTATCTATAATGATGTTTCTGGTGTGAATATCAGTAATTTCAGTGATATTATAGAAATAGTATCATATTATAATAGTGATCCATTCACTCTCATTAATTTAGAGCTTCCAGTAAATTCCTACAGGATTACATGCACTGAAAATCAGAATTTTGAAGGCGAAAATTGTGGATCTACCGTCTCGGTGGAGAAACGTTTTGGATCTGATATGAATATTTTTGGATCTGATTTATTTTCTGATCTGATAATATGTGATTCAAGTTTCAATATTCAAGAGCTTTCAGTATTTCTTATAACTGGTTTCACCAATTTTGGTGTGACAAATCAAGCACCTCAAGTCTCTTTCAATTTTGATGTTGAGGATTCGATGTTAGATCTTTCTTATGAATTTTATGATATCATATTTTGTGAAATATTAGATATTTATGAATCTATATCAGATTATGGAGCTCAATAATTCACTCTCCACAGTCCCAGGGCTTGTCAACCTTTGGTCACATGCTCATCTTCTCACAGAGCTAGTCAAGAGGGAGACATTCTGCATCTGCTTGGACACTTGCTACTAACACTTGGGGATGATTTTACCACTCATGGTTTTCTGTTCAAGGATGACATATATCAGGCTCTTGGGTGTTCCTCACATTTTTTGAATTCTCAAGAAATTTTACTCTCTCTTCAGTTGATTTCAGCTGCTCTACATGGGTCCAGTTTTCACCGTGCAGTTGTTTATATTTCTGATTTAGTTGGGTACATTGTTCTTCTTCCAAAGAGGAAGATTCCTCCAGAAATAAGCATGTTGTTTGGATTCATGGGTTCTCCTACACAAAAGAACCAAGATACTTCTGCTACATAGTAGTAGCAAACATTTTCACAATTTTTTTCAAAATTTGTATTTCTGCTTATTTTGAGGAGGGGGGGGGGTTCCCCTATTTCCTTGGTTGTATTAAGCAACATTATTTATTTTAGATTGTATTTGGGTGACCTATGGTCTTGTTACCAGGGCCCACAATTGTCCAAGTTAGGATTCAGGGGGGGGTTTAGGATTATTAATCATCCCTTGGTCAAATGTCTATTAGATTAATTTTGGCTAACTTAGGAACCTTAATTAATTAATTGGGTCCACTTGGCCTAATAGGGTGATATGTACGAGTCAATGGAATATGGGGAACACTACTAAAGGTTAACTTCCACTTACAACATGTGCATGAATCAGTTTGGGTGCCTCCTAGACCAATACCTACATTTTAGGAGCCACTAGGAGTCCTGGCACAAACCTACTTCAATTAGTTGGATTTAGTACTAGTTAGTCTAAGTTATCCCTCAGTTACTTTTAGTTAGTTCTTGAATAGTTAGCTAGCGCATGTCTTGCATGGATAATGCATGGATGCATGTGGAGTAGGAACCTTTGCCCACCTAACACACTCAGTTGCACTGAGTTAACTAGCTGTCATTGTTTGTTTGAGTTGTTGGACATATGGGAGTTGATTTGTTGGACTCCAATATTGATTGAGAGACCATGATTTAGAGATTCAGTTAGGTATAGTCATATCAACTTGGGAAATTTGAATTCATACCCCATGCATTCGAATTCTTTCCTATGTAAACTATTGTAACACCGGATATTGTTATGATGAATGATACTAAAAATTCCTGAGCAATATTTGCTTGTTTCATGTGTGGTTTGTTTTTCTTAGTTTGTATCTTCATTCTTCATTCAATTGTTGCAAACATTATTATAACTCTCTACTCGAATATCTAAATGGCACTAAAATTATATTACTCATCACTACAATGACTACGTGAATTGCATTTGTACACTCTACAAGCTCACTTCATCGGAAAGAATAGCTTGAAGGTTTCCATTTTTATTGGGACAATGACCTGCTTATCAGGGTAGTAACTCAAAGGAGTTGACATTTCTACAGCATTATCAGGTTAATGACTGGAAGGAGTTGCTACTTCTGCAGCATCATCAAAACTTTCTGTAGTGCATCAAGGCTCCTTGAGATTATCATTTGGGAATATTCCTCAGGCTGATATTTGTAAAGAAATCAATGTACCTAGCATGGAACCAGTGGTTCTTACACCCCATGAATCGTAAAACATAAGCCCCTGCACCAACAACGAATATCTACTTGCCAGAGAGGTGATTAGGTTGTTGTCGTGTATGTGTTTCTTGTGAATATATGTGCACTTGTATTAAGAAAAAAAATATACCCACAAAAAAATTAGCTTGTTCTTATGCCTATCCTACTCATGGGAGATTGTGTTCCAACTTTTGCAAATACAAAATTGCCATTATCAACAACCATAATAGAAAAAGTGCATGGAAAATTCTTTTTACAATAGCTAGCAAGTGAGTTTGAAGACCTGAAACATGAATAATCAATGAAATGTCTTATATTTTTACATTCCAATGAGATTGCTTTTAAAACTAAATCTTAGAATCTGGAAGATACAAAGCATCAGAGAAGGAATAAAGTGTGACTTGGTTATGACATGTTTCCAGGAACTGTGAAGTAAAATCCTTTCTAGCATTTAGAGTTTTTGTTGAAATAGTACCTGGACGCGAGGTATGTCCTTTTTACCAACAATATATCTCAGTTGAAATTTCTTTTACTTTGCTCTTATTTTATGTTAGTTAATATGTCAAAAGCACCATTAATAAGATGGACAGAGATCATTGACAACTATCTCTCTCTCTCTCTCTCTCTTCAATTTTTTGAATACAAAACTAGTTAGTTGCCATGCTATTAGTGTAGCACGGAATTTGTTTTGTATTCAAAAAAGTTGAAATGCCTTTCAATATTTAATAAAAGAACAAATAATAAATATATTTAATTAAAATGTTTGTTATGTTAGAATATTGATCAATACTGAGAGGGGGGGGTGAATAAGTATTGTTAATTTTTCACTTATTTAAAATGTTAACCAAAACATGGAATCAACAAGATACACAAAATACATGACAACAAAAATACACATAACACAATTTTAATGTCGAAGCCCAATAGGGTAAGCCACCAACTCGTTCTATACTAAAACATTGTATTTACAATAGTTATTTGAAAGAAACCACTTGCTAGAGACACCAATCCCCAAGTTTCTTAGCCACCACTGAAGGATGCACCCACACCCTCGATTCTTCCTGCACCTTCAGACAAGGATACACCTATACCCTAATTTTCCAGCCACTACTAGAAGGAGGCTAAGACCCCCTTGCAGGCATGTAGCCTGCCCTAGCACCGCCATGCCACCCTTAAATGTTTTCTATAATATGTTAGATTTATTTCTCCCTTCATTCTCTGTATGGCCCACTAGTCTTTGTCTTATGCTATTGCTACATCAATCTTAATGACATCGACACTTTGGTCTATATCTTCAATCTGGACTTCTTAAACACCGAAGACACTTCAATACCTTTGCTATATTATGTTTATATAGTCGTGCTATTTATTCAAGCATCACACCTTTTTTAAATAGGCTCATGATTTTTCTTCATCACACCCCTTCAAATATCTGTTCTTTTAATTTAATTATGCTTACAAATTAATTTAATCTTCTCCTCACACCTCTTCAAATCTCAGTTTTGATTCTTTTCTTTATTAATTAATTGAATCTTTGTAACTTTGTAGATTCTTAGTTAATTAATTGATTCACAGATCATTTTCAAGCCTGTAGGCTTCATCTTTTTCAGAATTGTGTGCTTGATCTCTCTCTAGCTTGAAGGCACTTCAGAAACCAATCCTATAGATCTATTCTCCTTCATTAGCGGGCATAATTTGTTCTGTGGCCTTTGGGTCTCTCTCTTTCTCATACCTGCAGGTTGTCTTCATTATAGGCTCTATATATGTTATTTCACAAACACATAGGCCTCACCTTTTTCATATGCCTGTGGGCTTCTTCTTAAACTCTCTGGCTTCCTTCACGCAGGCATCACTTCCTCTAATCATATTCTCCTTGGAGATCAAGATATCGAATGATAAGGATTCCAGATGGTGTATTTTGATACGACCATGTTGTCCACATGTGTAACATCTATTAGACCCGTCACCTTATCTTCATTCTATGGAAATGTGACCTTAACGGCCATAGTTATAACACACATCTAACCCTCATCCTCTTCCTTTGAAACGATTAGGAGGAACACCACAAGGATTTTCATAATGATCTACAGACATATCTATGCTTCTGTTCCTTGGGGGCACTCCTAGATTTTGATCTTCAAATAAAGTTCTTCCACCTGGCCCATGCTGATCATAATAAAATTCATCTCAAAGATCATCGATTTCAACAAATTAAAAACCATGTTTCATTTCCAAATCTCGGATTCGTCGAAACCTCCAAAATTCCTCATCAAGATCAATATTGGATTCAGAGGATGAAGATTCTTCCTGCAACCAAGCCAAGATCTCATCCTTCATTGCGGCGTGGATCTCTGAAAGCATCCACTACATCGGCTTAATAGCTGAAACCTATCCACTGTAGTGGGCCAAAAGAAATCAAAAGACTTTCCGATATTCAAACCAAACAATCACCCGGCGTTGAGGCTTGAAAGCTAAAAACCCATCCGCCGTAGCGGCTCCATCTTCCTTTCTAACCCGTCGCTTCATTGGCTCTATCTTCATTTTCCTTCCACCGCTTCGTTAGCTCTATCTTTATTTTCATTCCTTCGCTTAATCGGCTTTATCTTACTTTTCCTTTTGTCGCTTTCGTCAGATCTATCTTTCTTTTCCTTTCGCCGCTTCGTCGACTCTAACTTTATTTTCCTTCCGCTATAGAAATGTCCATCAAAGAAACGTCCACTATAGTGGTTCATTCTTCAATAAACATCTGCTATAGTGGCTCATAGTTGAACAACCATCCACTGTAGCTGCTCAAACGTGAACAACTACCCACCGTGGTGGCTCAGACGTGGCCAAGTTGATAGCTTGATCCTGGAAGATTCCTAAGCTTGCAAAGTTCATGGAATCCCTCACACAAGAACAAGATAAATTAGTGATGATGGGCACCATCAAACCTTCCAAATACCAAGATTTGGTTGTTGGAGATTAGAGGGTGGATTCAAAAGGCTAGAAGAAATCTAAGAAACCACATGAGCGAAAGAAAGACAATTATTTTCAGCATCTTTTTCAAATTTATCAGGCATGCTTCTATCCTTTGAATATTGCAATTCTGTACACAACCTTGAACTCAGGGAAATAAATTTTCAGGTAGTATTCCCAAAGACATTATCAATTTCCAAAATATCTGACCATTTCCTTGATCCAAAATGACCTGACTGGGTGATCCCTACTAAGCTAGAAGGTCTCTCCAGCATAGCCAACATTGATATGTCTCATAATGCTCTAACTAGCATGATTCCTCTAGATTTTCAGAATTGCATTACATTAGAGTCCTTTAATGCTTCTTTCAATCATCTTGGTAGCCCTAATCCTTCACATGGGATTTTCAGAAACATTACTGCTAGCTCTTTTGTGGGAAACCAAGTATTTTGAGAGAATCTCCTGGCATGAATTCAAATGGAATTAACCCTTTCTCAAATTAAGCTCATGTTAGTAAGAAAACTAGTCTGACTTAGATGCTAGTAGTGGTGATTGTTTTAGTTATAGCCATTCTCCTACTTGGCATAATATGTTTCGGCAAGTACTATATCTGTCAAGAATCTTGCAAGGGATTCATGAAAAAAGAGAATCCTCAAATACCATGGAAGATGACCTCATTCGAGCATCTTAGCTTCACAATAGAATACTTTTTAGAGAGCTTGAAGCCTGGTAACATGATTGGAATTGGAGCAGTTGGTACAGTTTATAGGGCTCAAATGCCAAGAAGTCAAGTCATAGCTGTGAAGAAGCTATGGCAAGTCAAGAAAGAGAGTGTTAAACCAAAGAAATGGGTATTAGCAGAGGTAGAAGTTCTAGGAAATTTCAGGCACATGAACATAGTTAAATTGTTGGTCTACTATCCCAACAATGAGGAAACTCTTCTTCTCTATGAATACATGCCTAATGGAAGTTTGGCTGAGCTTTTGCATGGGAAAAAGGAATAGAACATGCTCATTGAGTGGATGACAAGATACAAAATTGCAATAGGAGTGGCTCAAGGGTTATGCTATCTTCATCATGATTGTTTTCCTCCCATTGTACACAGGGATGTTAAGCCTAGCAATATATTGCTTGATTCTGACATGACTGCAAGGGTTGCACATTTCAGAGTTGCAAATTCTATTCAAACTGGTTCAGAGGGCATGTTTGTTGTTGCTGGCTTGTATGGATACATTGCTCCAGGTGAAGTACTTTCCAACTTTAGAAGCAGGATTGGTCTTGCCTTTTATGGTTGCGCACCAATTTTCTTTTATGAAACCATCTGCATTCTAATATCTTAGGCTACAAGCTTGTTCTCTAATGATGTTCCTTCAATATGTTTTATGATAACATGATTGTCTCTCATGTGAACAATTTACTTTCAGCAATTGAATTAGAAACATTTTGCATTGTTTTTTATATCTCTAAAGCATTAGGATTCATTAGTGTTTGTTTAGAACACAAAAAATAATCAGTTTTAATATATGAAGAAGGGAATATGGAGATTCTCAGATTCAATAGCCATAAAGCTCTTATTATTTTCAAGTATTTATAAGTTTGGGACTTCAATATCCACTCGGAAGCTCACCATTTAATGCTTCTCTAACCTCATCTTCCAAGAGAGGGGATTCATTGGGAGGAAGGTGATCCCCTTTTCAAGTAGGCTGAACCACTTTTTCCAATCTCAAAGTGGAATAGCTTCCCTTTAGATGTTAGTATAACTATGAGGGGTGCATGAAAAACAATCTTCTTATAGATTATTTTATTTTTATTTTGAGCTTGTAAAGTTAAGGGCTCAAACATAACTCTATGCTCAATTTCCACCTTTGTTTTCCATGACTTGAAAGGTCCACACTAATGGAAATAATTTTTTTTCCCATATCTCGGTAATGTAGTTTGAAAATTATTACGACCACTACTATGTTCACTCCAGATGGAATTTTCTATATGCCCTTCAATTTTGTGTCGCTTTGTTAGTTTTAAAATTGCATCTTTTTCACTGTGATTTAGAATAGGATTGAAGTGTATATGTTCTAAGATTGTGGATCCATCTACCACTATTTTATTTGGTTAAAATGCTAATAAAAGCAACCTAAAATTTCCTTTACTATTAAGATAGGGAAAACCAGGGTCTTCCTTAGAGCCGGTCAAAAGGATGAATTAGATGTTAGAAGAACTGAGGTATTGGGAAATTTCGAAAAAAATATTCAATGAAATTTCATTCATATATTGCTCAGAAAGAATTTATTGCTTATCGCAATGCTTCCATTGATCTTCGGGCCTTATGGAGAGGTATTTCATGTTCATTTATTTGTAGGTATGTTGGTTCTAAATGTTTATGCATTTTGAGTACACTTGTTGTTCGTTGCTATTTATGCATTTATGAACATTTGTCCAAGTTTGATTTTGACAAAGCAATTTTAATGCAAAACTAGGTCGCTTGAATTGGAGAAATCAAAACTTTCAATTCATATCTCGCAATCCACATTTCAGCTAGGATAGGTATCCTGAGAAAAGATATATACTCTTAATAGAATTGGATCCAAACCAGATATGCTGTCTCTTTTTTCATATGCTAGAAGGGGTAATTTGCATACTCAATTTCTGGCCTAAGATATGATGTATTCCCTTTTGTCCTGTAATGAAATATAAGATGCATTTTCCAAAAACATAAGACAAAGAAAACTATTATAAACGGAGGTCATTATTGGAAATTGGAGTTTTGTATATTTTGATATATCCCACCAACAACATTCATAAGGTGTGATATGGGTAAGCATACGATTCTACAAATTAAGGTCCTTAATAGAAATCGACGCTTTGTATATTTTGATCCAACTCACAAAGCATTCAGGCCTATTTTGTTTAGATATGGCACCCTAAACACTATATCAAAACACCCTTGGACCTAGGTCAAAAGAATATCAACTCACTATTTCGTGTACTGTTCCTTATTATGTGGAAAAACAATTCTAGCACTGACTCCCAACAGGAAAGGAAAAGTCATCAACACACCAAATTTGACATAAGATAAGAAAATTAAACATATATATGCAACTAAAGAGAATAAGAGTAATTACTCATCTCATTCATGGTCGAAGATGAGAAGCCTGCCTTAGAAAAAATGTTGCACCAATGACCATTCTCTTCATCTCACTCATGTCATAAGCATCTTCTAAAATTGGATCTGTGACTTTTTGAACAGAGCTGGATTCCAGTAATGGCCTTGCCTAAATTTTGAAATTTTCAATAAAGAATCCACTATTATTAAACACAAAATGGGTAAACACACTAGAACCGTACCCACATAACCAGGATTTCTTGGCCCTTAGGATTGTTGCTATTGATTGCTTTTCTTCCAGTTATTAGTTCTAGAAGAACTAATACAAAGGAATATACGTCTATCTTCTCATTAACCTTGTCATGATTGAAATATTCTGGAGCCAAATACCTGAGAGATAATAGAAGCTACTTTTATGAAATGTTCGGGTCAGTGGTTCATATAAATGACATTTTTTCCAAAATAAAGAGACGATGGGAAGACAGAAATGGATCTTTACCCTAATGTATCTATAACATCACTACATGTGATGTATGCAGATGTCATTGAATCCCATTTTGTCAGCCCAAAATCTGAAAATTATATATAGAGAATCCAAAGTTAATGATCCGTCCAAAGAGGAGGCTCCAAACTATTGATCTAGAAAATCATATTGTAGCAGCTCTATCCAAAATATATAAATGATTCCATAGGAGCTTGAGAACTTATTTTTCTCACAAATATCAATACATGTGGTTCAAAGTATACATATAGAAAAATATTAGATGATTTCACATCTCTATGGATGATAGGATGAGAACACCCATCATGCAGATAATTCAATGCTTCAGAAATTCCAATGGGCACTTTCTGCCTTTCTTTCTAGTGGACTGATGGCTTATCCTTTCCTACTATAAAACAACGTTTCTTTAGAACCATGAACAAAACATATCACCAAAAAATTATAAACATCTCCAAGGATATAACATGTTAAATTCACAAGAACTGGTATGCTACATACCATAGGGGTTCTCTTAGAGACTTCCTCTCAGTAACAAGTTGTACACCAAAAAAGACTTTTGATCTTCAACACAGTAACTAATTTGTGAAATAATGTGCTTATGCTGCAATCTAGAATTAATTTCATTCCAAGCGAGAAATATTTCATGATTGGAAGGTTCCTTCATTAGATTCGTTTTTCAAGTCCTTGATCAAGGAGCAAGACAAGTTAATTCGAATGGGAGTCATCAAGACATCCAAATATCAAGATCTCCTAGTTTTTGACTATTCCAAAGAACAAGCAAATGGGAAATCAAAGAAGAAGGAGCCAAGGGAATCTTATTTGAATCCTAAACAAAATAAGCAAGCTTTCGAAGGAGCCTCCGACTCTAAGAAGAAAAAGAAAAAGTGTCCCGACTGTATGAGGGGTTTTCATCTAGAAGACTCATGCATGAAGAAGTCCCTCAACCAGATGAAAGGTCTATGTGTACAGAAAAATATTTCCCTTCCAAAAAGGGTAGTGATGTCAGATTGTGAAGATCAAACTGAAGAAGATGAGATGTTCTTGCATGCAAGTGTCTCTCCGTCGAAGGATTATGTGATATATTCTGGAGCATCCAACCACATGGTTTCCTCCACGGAATCCTTCATCACCTTCCCTCTATCAGGAGGACCTAATAGTCATATGGGAGATGAATCTGAAATTCCATATGTTTATAGAGGTTCAGATAAAATCCAGAATGATGATTCCATTTCCTCTCCTACAGAGAAACAAATTGTTGAAGATGAAGAAGAAGCAGATTTTTCCCTACAGTCAATTTGAATGGAAGAAGGTATCCTTAGAGTGACTCCTTCTCCTGATGCTCCATAAGTGTATGCGATCGCTGATATCTCACCTCCTCAGATGGATTATCCATAATAAGACATTAAAATACCTATTTGTGAAGAAAAACACTCTTCCTATTCTTTGCAAAAATTCTCCAGTAATTATTTAAATTTTGTGCATAGTTTACTGGTAACTGTTTCAGAAACGGTAGAGGAATTTGATTTCTCTATCTATAATGATATTTCTGGTGTGCATATCAATAATTTCAGTGATATTCTGGAAATAGTATCAGATTATAATAGTGATCCATTCACTCTCATTAATCTAGAGCTTCCAGTAAATTCCTACAGGATTACATGCATCGAAAATCATAATTTTGAAGGAGAAAATTGTGGATCTACCGTCTCGGTGGAACAAAGTTTTGGATCTGATATGAAATTTTTTGGATATGATTTATTTTCTAATATGATAATATATGATTCCAGTTTCAATATTCAAGAGCTTTCAGTATTTCTTATAATTGGTTTCACCAATTTTGGTGTGACAAATCAAGCACCGCAAGTCTCTTTCAATTTTGATGTTGAGGACTCGATGTTAGTTCTTTCTTATGAATTTTCTGATATCATATTTTGTGAAATATTAGATATTTATGAATCTATATCAGATTATGGAGCTCAAGAATTCACTCTCCACAGTCCCAGGGTTTCTCTACCTTTGGTCACATGCTCATCTTCTCACAGAGCTAGTCAAGAGGGAGACATTCTGCATCCGCTTGGACACTTGCTCCTAACACCGGGGGATGATTTTACCACTCATGGTTTTCTGTTCAAGGATGAAATATATCAGGTTCTTCAGTGTTCCTCACATTTTTTGAATTCTTGAGAAATTTTACTCTCTCTTCAGTTGATTTCAGCTGCTCTACATGGGTCCAGTTTTCACCGTGCAGTTGTTTATATTTCTGATTTAGTTGGGTACATTGTTCTTCTTCCAAAGAGGAAGGTTCCTCTAGAAATAATAATGTTGTTTGGATTCATGGATTCACCTACACAGAATAACCAAGATACTATTGTTGCATAGTAGCAACAAATATTTTCACAAGTTTTTTCAAAATTTGTATTTCTGCTTATTTTTTGAGGTGGGGGGGTGTTCACATGGGGATTTCCCCTGTTTACTCAGTTGTATTCAGTAACATTTTTACTATCATTTATATTGTATTTGGGTTACCTATGTTCTTTTTACCAGATCCCACATTTGTCCAAGTTAGGATTCAGGGGGGGTGTTAGGATTATTAATCCTCCCTTGACCATACTATCTATTAGATTAATTTTTCCTAACTTATGAACCTTAATTAATTAATTCGGTCCACTAGTAAAATTGGGTCCACTTGGCCTAATAGGGTGATATGTACCAGTCATTGGACTATGGGGAACACTGCTAGATGTTAAATTCCACTTATGGCATGTGCATGCATCAGTTTGGGCGCCTCCTAGACCAATCCCTACATTTTAGGAGCCACTAGGAGTCCTGGCACCAACCTACTTCAATGAGTTCGATTTAGTACTAGTTAGTATAAGTTATCCCTTAGTTACTTTTAGTTAGTTCTTGAATAGTTAGCTAGCACATGTCTTGCATGGATAATGCATGGATGCATGTGGAGTAGTTACCTTTTCCCACCTAACACACTCAGTTGCACTGAGTTAACTAGCTGTCATTGTTTGTTTGATTTGTTGGATATATGGGAGTTGATATGTTGGACTCCAATATTGATTGAGAGACCATGAGTTAGAGATTTAGTTATCTATAATAATATCAACTTGGGAAATTCGAATTCATACCCCATGCATTCGAATTCTTTCCTATGTAAACTATTGTAACACCAGATATTATTATGATGAATGATACTATAAATTCCTGAGCAATACTTGTCTGTTTCCTGTGTGGTTTGTTTTTTTTAGTTTGTATCTTCATTCTTCATTCAATTGTTGCAAACATTATTAGAACTCTCTGCTTGAATATCTAAATGGAATTAAAATTATAATACTCATCACTACAATGACTACGAGACTTGTATTTGTACACTCTACAAGCTCACTTCATCGAATAGAATAACTTGAAGGTTTCGATTTTTATTGGGACAATGACCTGCTTATCACGGTAGTAACTGGAAGGAGTTGACATTTCTATAGCATTATCAAGATAATGACTTGAAGGAGTTGCTATTTCTGCAGCATCATCAAAACTTTCTGTAGTGCATCAAGGCTCCTCAAGATCATCATTTGGGAATATTCGTCAGGCTGGCCTTTGTAAAGAAATCAATGTCCCTAGCATGGAACCAGTGGTTCTTGCACCCCATGAATCGTAAAACATAAGCCCCAACGCCAACAATGAATATCTACTTGCCAGAGAGGTGATTAGGTTGTTGTTGTGTATGTGTTTCTTGTGAATATATGTGCACTTGTATTAAAAAACAAAATATACCCACAAAAAGAATTAGCTTGTTCTTATGCCTATCCTACTTGTGGGAGATTGTGTTCCAACTTTTTGAAATACAACATTACCATTATCAACAACCAAAACAGAACAAGTGCATGGAAAATTCTTTTCACAATAGCTAGCAAGTGAGTTTGAAGACATGAAACATGGATAATCAATGAAATGTCTTATATTTTTACATTCAAATGAGATTTCTTTTAAAACTAAATCCTAGAATCTGGAAGATACAAAGCATCAGAGAAGGTGGTAACCAAATCTTAGAATATTAGAAAGTTTGCTTCTTATTGTTGAAATATTGTAACTTCGAAGAATATTATATATGTATCTTTTTGTGTTCCCCGATGGTCCTACCGAGAGAACCACTTGTATTACATTGTACCCTGATGCTCCTAATCAGAAGATCTAATAAGAGTCATGAGTTAGTCCCCTCTAATTGTAAAGGTGGGTCATTAGCACCCCAGTGTGGTTACTTGAGCCTACATGATTTAACTCGAGCCTACATGTCAAATGAGTTAACTTAAGTGAACAGATGAATATGAATAGAGGTGTAGTGCTCCTCATTAGGGACACACACTCTCACATGTGTAGCGCATTAGTGGAGAAGAAAAGTAGATGGAGAAGGAGGAGGATCAGGCTTTGATCTCCTTGCTGGTTTTATCTTTTATCTTTTTGGGGCATCTATATTGAGGAAGCTTTTGCTGGGTTTTTCCCTTTAGGGTTTTCCCAGGATAAATCTTTGTGTTCCTTTTGTATGGTTGTGCTTGTCTATATTTCAGTGATCGTGTTTATATGCTTTTGTTATGAAATAAAATACTAATGTCTTATCTAAGCATATGGAAATTTAACATGGTATCAGAGCTAACCTGAGAAGAAGACATTGTGTAGCTTTAGAATCTAGGGATTCTTACTTTTTGGGTCTCTCTCCACAATCCATCAGCAAAAGTATTATAGGATGACTCTCCATTGAAGGGCACATCTTTCTATCGAAGCAGAATTCGATTCCGAGCATTTTCACTTTTCGATGTGGAAATTAGGGCTTTCTACAGAAGAGGAATTTTTGAGTGAGACCAGCATAGGATTGTTCTCCTCAAAAAAAATGAATTTTAGAGACCTGGATCAAGAAATTTGGTTGGGTGAAACTCTAAGAAAGTCAAACCCTAGTTTGACCCCGAGCTAGAAAAACCCTAAATACTAAAACTGCTACGTTTTTGTAAATTCGCTATATTCTGATATTTCTGAAGGATCAGGAGCTGAAAATTGTAGGGGCTGAATATAAACTCCTGATGAATACTGTGTCCAAAATTCATCTTCCTATTCACTGTATTCCAGGAGATATGTTCTCTCCATGTTAGGGTTCCATCCTCTTGCAGAATTCATCCCTAAACATGACACCTGGGGAGAATTGCAATATATTGGGCTAATGAGGTCCAAATGGAATTCCTGAAGATGTTACAGAAAGGGCACAGACTTTAATTTCATTGGTCCAAATATCAGACTCAGAAGATGAACCAATGACACGTGGAATTCCGTACAACTTCATTGTTCTGAACAGTCCTGTAATAGGTCACCTTGGGAAAAGGATCATAAATAAAAAATGATGAAACCTATGATGCTATATCAGGGACATGGGAGGTTACCTTAGTACAAATTTTCAAACACATATGAGCAGAAATTTTGGAGATATCACAGAAACAGTAACAGGAATTTCTGCTGAAGAAATTGGAAAATTAGGGCTTCCTGTTCCGGGAGCTTCTCTTCACTGTTTTCAGAAATGGAGTACATTGGACAACTCCATTTGAAGAGATATATCTATCTATCCAATCATATCTTAAAGATTCCAAGTTTTTGAAATTAGGGTTTCTGTGACAAACCCTAGATCAGCGAGCTTCAGAACCAAGACGGACACCTCAAATTGGTAAGATCTACTCCTTTGCTATTTTCATTTGAGGTTCTCATTTCAAAGTGATATATCACATCATCTTGATGATAAGATTGGTGAAGTTGAAAAATTACAAGCCTAGAATTATATGATCTCTTTGAAGAAAATGGTTTGGACACCTACATGAATATAGAGGTTCCAATTCCAGAGGGAGATGAGGCTAGAATCCTTACACAAGAAGAAATTGGTCAAGTCCAAGAAGATCATTGCTGATTCAATCATGAATCAACTTGTACCACAAGTGTCTCCCCAAAGAAACTGAATATGTTTGTTTCCTTGACCAAGCTATTTGAAGATAAGAACTTAAATCAGAAGATGGCTTTGAGAAAATAGTTGAAGAATGTGAAGATCCAGAATGCAAAAGTGGTGATAGCCACCTTGAATGGCCTCCCATGATCATGGGATTCATTCATGCAAATAATGTGTGCTAGAAGGAAGTAATTACTTTCAGCAGACTTTGGGAAGAAGAAGAAGCTCGATGGAAGCAATTGAAGATCAAGCTCTCACCATTCAAAAAAGATCCCTCAAGCGATGAGGAATATGAAGAACTTAATTCTTAAAGAACCTCTTATCCATCTTATCATCTCGATAAGAAATGATGATTTCATGAATGAAGAAGATGATGAAGCAGAATGATCAAGAAGGATTCTACCCATGAAACAAACAAAAGATAAGTATTCAATTGTCATTTAATGATATTGTTTTCTTATGCATTTGATTATATTCAGTTGATGTGTTATGCATGATAGATTGTTTGCATTAATGACTGTATACTACTAATATGCATGTGATGGGTAAGTAGCTCATGGTGCTATACAACTCTCCATCGCTACTTATCAAACGTCTTTGCTGACATATTGGATCAGTGCACAATCTCAATAATGTCATGGTGGAGATGGAAGGAATCTAGAAATTTTATGTGAGATATGGATGAATGTTGTATTGACTAAATAGTTGCATGATGCATAAGAATTTGTCGTTATGCATATGTTTTATGAAATAGTTCTAACCATGCAACTGGTGCATTTGAATTGTAGGAAAGGTCATGTACAACCTCCTACAAGAAAAGAAGGATGAGACTTGTTCCGAAGAACAAGTGATGACAATTCAAGATTCACTCCAATAAACATGAATCTGAAGCTCCCAGGGTCAGAGACACCATGACGGAAGAAAGAGCTTCGGAGAGTGGTAGATCCACCTTGAAGGATGAAGACCACCATGGGTACAAGAGATGACTGAAGATGAAGAAAAGAATGCTATGAAAGAAGCTATGATCAAAGAATAATAGTTGATCATGGGGAATGATGTATATGATATGATGGAACAAGTGTACAAAGCAAGGTTCGTGATTCTCCCCAGAAAGAATAGACTATGACATAACATACTCTATTGACCAGTATATATCAAGCATAGAACCACTTGTACAAAATGAAGAGGGAAGATGATACTCCACTTAAGGGGGAGTGACTACAGAAAATTATATCTAAGTTCGACATGGTATCACATGATGGATATATTTGTGATGGATCGAGACTTTACCAAGAGTAAAGTGGGTTCCAACCTTCAAGGTTGAATGCAGAAGACTAGGATATGTTGATGACCTGAGAAGACAAACTCATAGAAGATGTTGTGATACTAGAATGATGTTTGGGATATAGTACTCAAACTGGAAAGCGAGAAGGTGGTATCTTCCAAATGGATTTGCAAGATAAGATATGTCGCTGATAGAAGTAAGGTAAGAGTTGTGGCTAGAAGTTTCTATTAGTAAGAGGGAATTAATTCTGAAGAGACACTTACTCCATGTAGCAAGGTACACTTCCTTCAAAACTATCATGGTAGTTTCTTCCATGATGAAGTAAAAACAAGCCTTCCTTAATGGTATGATTGAGGAAGAGTCTTACATCGAATAGTCATGAGGATTTGAAATTGAAGACAGAAGGAATCAAGTATGCAGGTTGAAGAAGGCCTTCTATGGCCTGAAGCAAGCTACCAAAGCTTGGTATGGAAGAATAGATAGTTTCCTGATGAGCATGGGCTTTGCTAAGAGTAAAGTCGATCCTAACCTTTCCTACAAGGTTGTAGAAGATGTACCTGTCATTCTATTACTATATGTGGATGACTTATTCTTAACAAGGAATGAGAAACAGATCATGGAAAGCAAGAAGAAACTAGCAGAAGAATTTGAGATGAAAGACCTTGGGTTAATGCATTATTTCCTAGGTCTGGATGTATGGCAAAGTTCAGAAGGAATATTTCTCAACCAGGGAAAGTATGTGGTAGAGATATTGAAGAGATTCAATATGTTGGAATGCAAAGTCATGGCCACACCCATGGATGCCAACCTGAAGCTGTTAGCTGATGAATCATTAGAGTTAGTGGATGTGACTCACTATAGACAGATCATTGAGTCATTGATGTGCTTAACAAATACTAGACCAGACATTTGTTTTGTTGTGAACACCTTAAGTCAATATCTTATTCAACTAAGACGGGTTCACCTAGTAGCTGCAAAACATGTGATGAGATATCTGAAAGGGACTATAGACTTTGGTATATACTATGATGGTAGCCATGAGTATAGACTGTATGGCTACACAGATGCAGATTGGGCTAGAAGTATCTTTTGTTTGAGGTCTGCTATGAGTTCATGGTTTAGTAGGAAACAGTCCAGTGTTTCTCTTAGCATGGTTGAAGCAGAATACATAGCAGATTGCTCTACTAAGTTGTAAAGCCATATGGCTTCAGAAGCTGATATCAGGTCTCTTTGACCTGAAAATATGGACACTACAATGATTCCATGTGATAAACATAGTTGTGATGACAAAGATCCTTGTGTCCGACATAACATGTAGAAATCCGGTATTTATACTTACAAGATAAGATGCAGATGATGATACTATAGATGCAGATGATGGTGATTTAGTATTTCTATACTGAATATAGAGATGATGATGTTTCAGTATTCCCATACTGAAGATATAGATGATGATGATTTCAGTATTCCCATACTGAAGATATAGATGATCTTTCAGTATTTACATACTGTAGATACAGATGATGGTGATTCGGTATTTCTATACTGAAGATATAGATGATGATGCATTCAGTATTCACATATTAGAGATACATATGGTGATAGTTCAATATTCACATACTGAAAATGTAGATGATGATGGTTTGGATGATGATGTACTGATGAAGCCTCTGCCTCGAGTAGAGTTCGAACACTTTCGAGACAAGCTTGGTGTGGTTCAAAAAGATCTTTCCCAAAAGGGGGAGTAGTGATGTTGCAGTGGGATTGTATCATCCCTGGGCACTTGCCCTAAAGTGATCCGGAGAGCTCGGTCTTCGAGAATGAAGAGGGATTGTATCATCCCAGGACATCTGTCCACAATAGATCCGGTGACCTTGGTCCTCGAGAACATGGTGGGATTGTATCATCCCTGGGAACTTGCCCTAAAGTTATCCGGAGACCTCGGTCTTTGAGAATGAAGAGGAATTGTATCATCCTGAGACATCTGTCCATAATAGATCCAGTGACCTCGGTCCTTGAGAATGTGGTAGGATTGCATCATCCTTGGACATAGTCCTAAAGTGATAGGGAGTGATTATCCCGTAATTGTATCCGGTGGCTTCGGTCGTCGAGAATGTGGTAGGATTGCATCATCCTTGGACCCAATTCCTAAAGTGATAGGGAGTGATTATCCCATAATTGTATCCGGTGACTTCGGTTGTCGAGAATGTGGTAGGATTGCATCATCCTTGGACTCAAGTCCTAAAGTGATAGTGATTTATTATCCCGTAATTGTATTCGGTGACTTCGGTCGTCGAGAGTGTGGTAGGATTGCATCATCCTTGGACTCAAGTCCTAAAGTGATAGGGAGTGATTATCCCGTAATTGTATCCGGTGACTTCGGTCATCGAGAATGTGGTAGGATTGCATCTTCCTTGGACTTAGTCCTAAATTGATAGGGACTGATTCTCCCGTAATGAATCCGGTAACTTCGGTTGTCGAGAATGTGGTGGGATTGTATCATCCCTGGACTTTAAGTCCAAAAATGATCCAAAGATTTTTTTTTGTCTTTGAGTTGTGGATTGAAGGTTGTTGCTGATGACGATGATGCCGTACTGATCGAAAGATCAAAGTATGATGATGATGACATACTGATCGAAAGATCAGAGTATGATGATGATGAAGTATTGATCTAAAAGATCAGAGTATGATGATGATGCGCTATGATTATGATGTTTCTGATCGAAAGATCAGAGTATGATGATGATGTTTCTGATCAAAAGATCAGAATGTGATGATGATTATGATCGACATATCAGAATATGATGATGATGATGTTGCTGCTAATCGAAAGGGAAAAGTGTTGATGATGATATTGCTGATCGAGAGATCAAAGTACTAAAGATGTTGCTGCTGATCGAAAGGTCAAGGTGCTGAAGATGTTGTTGCTGATCAAAAAGTAAAAATTCTGAAAATGTTGCTGATTGAAAGGACAAAATACTGAAGATGTTGCTGATCGAAAGGTCCAAGTGCTGAAGATTCCGTTGCTAATTGAAATATCAAAATGCTGAAGATGTTGCAGATCAAAGACTTAAAATGTTGCTGATGATTGAAGATGAAGACTAAATGATGTTGAAAATATTCCAATGATTTATAGATGTGTTACCCTACTGATGTTGATGATGTCCCCTATCTCTACTCTTGTTGTTGTTGATGTTGCTGTAAAATACCCTTCTCCTTAAGGGGGAGTGTTGAAATATTGTAACTTCGAAGAATATTCTATATGTATCTTTTTTTTGTCCCCGATGGTCCTACTAGGAGAACCACTTGTATTACATTATACCCCAATGCTCCTAATCAGAAGATCTAATAAGATTCATGAGGTAGTCCCCCCTAATTGTAAAGGTGGGTCATTAGCACCCCAGTGTGGTTACTTGAGCCTACATGTGTAACTCAAGCCTACATGATTTAACTCGAGCCTACATGTCAAATGAGTTAACTTAAGTGAACGAATGAATATAAATAGAGGTGTAGTGCTCTTCATTAGGGACACACACTCTCACTTGTGTAGCGCATTAGTGGAGAAGGAGGAGGATCAGTCTTTGATCTCCTTTCTGGTTTTATCTTTTATCCTTTTGGGGCATCTATATTGAGGAAGATTTCCTTGAGTTTTTCCCTTTAGGGTTTTCCCAGGATAAATCTTTGTGTTCATTTTGTATGGTTGTTCCTGTCTATCTTTCAGTGACCATGTTTATATGCTTTTGTTATGAAATAAAATACTAATGTCTTAGCTAAGCATATGGAAATTTAACACTTATTAGTATTGTACTAGGAATAAAGTGTGACTTGGTTATGATATGTTTCCAAGAACTGTGAAGTAAAATCCTTTCTAACATTTAGAGCTTTTGTTGAAATAGTACCTGGACGTGAGGTATATCCTTTTTACCAACAATATATCTCAGTTGAAATTTATTTTACTTTTCTCTTCTTTTATGTTAGTTAATCTGTCAAAAGCACCATCAATAAGATGGACACAGATCATTGACAACTCTCTCTCTCTCTCTCTCTCTCTCTCTCTCTCTCTTCAATTTTTTGAATACAAAACTAGTTCCATGCCATGCTATCAGTGTAGCACGGAATTGGTATTGTATTCGAAAAATTTGAAATGCTTTTCAATATCTAATTAAAGAACAAATTATAAATATCTTCAATTAAAATGTTTGTTATGTTAGAATATTGGTCAATATTGAGAGCGGGGGGGGTGAATCAGTATTGTTAATTTTTCACTTATTTAAAACGTTAACCAAAACATGGAATCAACAAGATACACAAAACACATAACAACAAGAATACACATAACACAATTTTAATGTGGAATCCCAATAGGGTAAACCACCAACTCATTATATACTAAAACATTGTATTTACAATAGTTATTTGAAAGCAACCACTTGTTGGAGACACCAATCCCCAAGTTTCTTAGCTACCACTAAAGGATGCACCCAGACCCTGGATTCTTCTTGCACCTACAGACAAGGATACACTTATACCCTAATTTTCCAGCCTCTACTAGAAGGAGGCTCAGACCCCCTTGTAGGCATGTAGCCTACCCTAGCACCACCATGCCACCCTTGAATGTTTTCTGTAATATGTTAAATTTATTTCTCCCTTCATTCTCTGTATGGCCCACTAGTCTTTGTCTTATGCTATGGCTACATCAATTTTAATGACATTGACACTTTGGTCTCTGTCTTTAATCTGGACTTCTTAAACACCAAAGACACTTCAATACATTTGCTACATTATGTTTATATACTCGTACTATTTATTCAAGCATCACACCTTTTTTAAATAGGCTCATGATTTTTGTTCATCACATCCCTTCAATTATCTGTTCTTTTAATTTAATTATGCTTACAAATTAATTTAATATTCTCCTCACACCTCTTCAAATCTCAGTTTTGATTCTTTTCTTTATTAATTAATTGAATCTCTGTAACTTTGCAGATTCTTAGTTAATTAATTGATTCACAAATAATTTTCAATCCTGTAGGCTTCATCTTTTTCAAAATTGTGTGCTTGATCTCTCTCTAGCTCGTAGGCACTTTAGAAACCAATCCTATAGCTCTATTATCCTTCATTAGCGGGCATACTTTGTCCTGTGGCCTTCGTGTCTCTCTCTTTCTCACACCTGTGGGTTGTATTCATTGCAGGCTCTATATATGTTATTTCACAAACACGCAGGCTTCACCTTTTTCTGATGCCTATGGGCTTCTTCTTAAACTCTCTGCCTTCCTTCACGGAGGAATCACTTCCTCTAATCATATTCTCCCTTGGAGATTGAGATCTCGAATGATAAGGATTCTAGATGGTGTATTTTGATACAACTATGTTGTCCACATGTGTAATATCTATTAGACTAGTCACCTTCTCTTCATTCTTTGGAAATGTGACCTTAACGGCCATAGTTATAGCACACATCTGTCCCTCATTCTCAGCCTTCGACATGATTAGGAGGACCACCACATGGATCTTCATAATGATCTACAGACATATATATGCTTATGTTCCTTGGGGGCACTCCTAGATTTCAATCCTCAAATAAAGTTCTTCCACTTGGCCCATGTTGATTATCATAAAATTCATCTCAAGGATCATCGATTTCAACAAATGCAAAACCACGTTTCATTTCCAAATCTTGGATCTGTCCAAACCTCCAAAATTCCTCATCAAGATCAATATTGGATTCAGAGGATGAAGATTCTTCCCGCAACCAAGCCAAGATCTCATCCTCCATTGCGGTGTGGATCTCCAAAAGCATCTGTTGCATCGGCTTAATAGATGAAACCTATCCACTATAGAGGGCCAAAAGAAATCGAAATACTTTTTGATAATCAAACCAAAAATCACCCAGCGTTGCGGCTTGAAATCTGAAAACCCATCTGCCGTAGAGGCTCCATCTTCCTTTCTAACCCATTGCTTCGTTGGCTCTATATTTATTTTCATTCCTATGCTTCATTGTATTTATCTTCCTTTTTCTTCTACTGCTTTTGTTGGCTCTATATTTCTTTTCCTTTTGTCGCTTCGTCGGCTCTAACTTTATTTTCCTTCCGCCATAGAAATGTCTGTTGAAGAAACATCCACTGTAGCGTCTCATTCTTCAATAAACATATACTCTGGTGGCTCATAGTTGAACAACCATCCACCATAGCTGCTCAAACATGAACAACTACCCGCCATGGTGGCTCAGACGTGAACAACTATCCATCGTAGCAGCTTAGACTTAAAAAAACTCTCTGTCATATTGGCTCGCAAGTCAAGAACCATCTGCTATGTCAGCTTGAAGGCTTGAACAAATCAACTACTCACATATTTATCCATCTGAAACTAATTTTTCTTCAACTTGGCATATCTTCCTTTTACACCTGTCGACATCACAGGGATAACCAAGACCATGGGTGGATAGACATATTACCAAAGAATAACTCTATGTCATGTGATCAATTTATCAGTACAATAATTGACTCTAGTGTGCATTTAAAAAGGATCCTTGAATTTTATTTTGTTAGAATAATTGACCCATCGTTACCTACCTTAGACATTAATTAACCCATTTTTGTCTTATTTGGCTAGTTTCCAATATTCCACTCTATGCAAGTTGTCTTCCACATGCCATAGAAGTCAAACTTGCTAAAAATTAGTCATGGAGTGCCTAGGAAACCTATTGGAATCAATATTTAGCATATCTACTTTATTCCAGATCCTCCTTAGTGCATATCTTCTTTTTCTGCTAAGTTGCCTGCTTTATTTGAGATTTATGGCAAAAGGGAAAGTAAGACTAGGTGTAGTTGACTTGATTTTTTCCCTCATCATCCTCCATCATTTTCTGCTAATAATAGCATGTATGAGTTGTCTTTCCATCACCTATTAGCTTTCCTACTTGACTTTTCCAATTCGTGAGCCTCTAGGTAGATTTGGAAACTGCTTTATGCACCTATGGGGGATTTGAATAGATTTAGTAAGCCTACTTTTTTACTATTTCTAATGGCATCCTTATGCATTCAAATATATCATGTAATTATATATTGCAGCAGCCTATGACTTCATAAGGTTTGATATTGTACACTTATTCAATACGTATTAGTGTTATGCTCCAATTTCAGTCTCCTTTGTGTGTAAATTTACATGTTTGATTAGCAATTTTGTGAGTGCAATTGTTCTATCACTTGGGTTCAATTTCCACATGGTATCGAAGCTTTTGTAGATCAATTTCTCTCCTTACATATTGTTATTGTAGGTTTGACATCTTGACTAGGAGCATATTCTGCTGACTGAAGGGACAGTTTCTGAGCTATGGATCAATCTCAGAAGATCATCTTGACTCCATTTAATATCTTTGAATGGAAATCAGAGATGGAGATACTGCTGAGAGTGAAAGGTCTCTACAGGGTGACTATGGCAACTAAGGAAAATCCCAATGCAGTTGCAGAGAAAATTAAATGGAACAATAGGAGGGATGAGGCCTATGGTCTTTTGTGTCTGAGCATATCAAGAGACCTCCTTTTCCATCCTGATGGATTGACATCACCTAATGAATTGTGGGAGAATATTGTAAAGATTTTTGGTAAGATATATGAGATGAGAGGACATCAAATCAAGAATGAATTGATCTCTTTGAGTCCCAGCATCCTCGAATCCCTACAACTCTACATTTCCAAGTTTAAAGCCCTTGTTTTGTAGCTAAAATAGTGTGGAATTGAAACGAAGGAAGAGAAGCTAGTTTTGGCCATACTCTCGAAGCTTGGCCCTGACTATTCAGTGTTTGTTTCGACCTTCCATGTGACCAAGTTGACAGCTCGAGCCTGGAAGATGCCTAAGATTTCAAAGTTCATGGAATCCCTCACACAAGAACAAGATAAATTGGTGATGATGGGCACCATCAAACCTTCCGAAGACCAAGATTTGGTTGTTGGAGATTCAAGGGTGGATCCAAAAGGCAAGAAGAAAGCTAAGAAACCACCTGAGCATAAGAGAGACAAGAACAAGTCTCAAGAGGAGCCCCGAGGCTCCAAGAAGAACTTCCAAAAGAAGAAGAACAAAGGAGAAATGAGCAAGTGTGCATATTGCAGTAAGGGCTATCATCCAGAAATCCCATGCATGAAGAAGCAAATTGACATGTTGACCCAACTCCTGGAGAAGAATAATATCGCTTTTCTTGATTGCTCAAAGAGGAGGGAAGGAGGATCAAATTCAGACAATAGAAGGAGAGTACTTGCTTTGGTTGCTGGCACATCAAGCTCACCTAGCTTCATCATAGACTCTGGAGCTTCAAGACATATGGTTTCGACCAAGGAGGCATTCTCCTTTCTTGACATGTCGAAATGTCCACCAATAGTGCTAGGAGATGACTCTCTCATTGACAGTTTGGGGAAACAAAGGATTGATCTTGACCATGGTAAGTTCAGTAATGTATTGTATGTTCTAGGTCTTGCCTCTAACCTCTTGTCAGTGTATCAGATGACCCACATAGGGTCTCCAAAGAAGGTTATATTCTCCCCTGATGATGTTGAGATCATAGAGATCTCGAATGGTAAACTCATTGAAAAAGGAGTTGTAGATTACACTTCGAAGGTATACATGTTTTCACATTTTCTACCCTACTCAAACCCCTCTGCTCTTCTCATTCATGCTAATGAGGCAAGCAAGCTTTGGCATGAAAGATTTGTCCATCTTAACTATAAGTATCTTTCTGATCTAAGTGGAAAATAAATGGTCATAGGGTTACCAAAGGGAGTCTGTCAAGGTTGTATCCTAGGAAAACACCCAGAACATAAATTTGAGAGAGCTAGTCATGAGAGAACCTCTGCACCTCTTAAGTTGATCCACAGTGATGTTGCTGATCCATTTCCTCATATGTCAATGAGTCAAGCAAAATATGCATTGAACTTCATAGATGGATTTTCCATGTATTGTTGGGTTTACTTCCTGAAGCATAAGTCTGAAGTTTTTGGCCTCTTCAAAGTCTTTAAGGCATTGGTTGAAAACCAGTCTGGGATTTGGCCTCTTCAAAGTCTTTAAGGCATTGGTTGAAAACCAGTCTGGGAGGAGACTTAGGATCCTCAAATCTGACAATGGTGGTGAGTATGTCAAGTATGATTTCATTTAATATTGTGAAGATGCAGCATTCAATCCCTTAAACACCACATCAAAATGGTGTTGCTAAGAGAAACAACAGATCACTAAAGGAGATGACAACCTTTATGATGGAGGCTAAGACTTTGCCACCAAATTTTTGGGTCGAGGATATAAAATGTACATCCTATATCCAGAATAGGGTGCCTCATACACATCTTGATGCTATGACTTCTTTCGAAGCTTGGAGTGGGCACAAGCCAGACCTGACCGATTTCAGGATTTTTGGATCAAAGGCTTGGGCTAGAATTCCAACATAAAAGAGGAAGGATTTGCAGCCCCAAAGCCAAGAGTGCCTATTTGTTGGGTACTCTGAAGATTAAAAAGGGTACAAGCTGATAAAATTGAGCACAAACAAATCCTTCATTGAAAGGAGTGTTCAGTTCCAAGAAGAGCCTTTAGCAGCACTTGAAGTTGGAGAGTCTTCTTCCCCACAAGAACCATTGAATGTAAGTGAAGAGAGAAATAAGTTTTCTGATTCTGATATGTCTGATAATGATGATTTAATTGCAGATCCTGACAGTCCTTCAATACCAAAATGGGTAGAAAAGACCATTCATGCAGCTGGGGAACTAGCTAGAAATCCTAGTGATCCTAGGAGGACTAGATCTCAGTTTGAGAGTGCCTTGTGTATGAAAGACCCTTTGTTTGTAGAGAAGTGCTATCTGATGGTTGAATCAAACCCATAGATATATGAATATGTGGCACATGATACAACATGGAAAACAACCATGAAAGAAGAATTCAACTCACTCCAGAAGAACAACACTTGGGAACTGGTTGATATTCCCCCGAGGAAGAAGTTAGTTCAATGTATGTGGGTTTTCAAAGCTAATTTTGCTGATGATGGTTCACCTTTGAAATATAATGAAATATTGGTAGTCAAGGGCTAATCACATGTACATGGTATTGACTACAATGAAGCCTTTTCACTGGTGGCAAAGATGGACTCCATAAGGCTAGCCTTAGCCATTGCAACTTCGAAGCAGTGGGAGGTACATCACATGGATGTGAAGTGTGCTTTCCTAAATGGAGATCTTACTGAATATATTTACATGTGAATCCTTAAGGGTTTGTTTCTAATCCATGTTTTGTGTGAAGGTTAAAGAAATCATCGTATGGGCTCAAGCAAGCCCCCAGGGATTGGTATGCCAAGATTGATGGCTTTCTACTGTCATTGAGTTTTGTTTGATGCAAGTCTGATCCTAATGTTTATTTGAAGATGATTCATGGTTCTTTGATGATTATTTTCTTTTATGTGGATGAAATTCTGATTATAGGAAGTTCAATGAAAGAAATTTCCTCCTTGAAGGATGCAATGAACCATGCATTTTCTATGGCTGATTTGGGGTTGTTGAGCCAATTCTTGGGTCTCAAAATTTATCAATACCAACATGGAATAAAGGTACATCAGTCCAAGTATGATTTATATTTTCTGAATAAGTTCAACATGAAATATTGCAAGCCAAGCAAGACTCCCTTCCTTTCAGGAGTTAAGCTTGAAGAAGCAGGTTCTTATCCTATGGTAAATAATACAATATATAGGTAGTTTATTGGGTGTTTGTTGTACCTTACACACACTCGACCTGATATTTATTATGCAGTAAGTGTGGCTTCAAAATACATGGATCAACCTTATGAGACCCATTGGAGAGCAGCCAAAAGGATCCTTAACTTTGTTCAGGGAACAAGAACTCATGGGATCTTCTACAAAGCTAAATATGATCTTGATTTGATTGGGTTTACTGACACTGATTGGGCAGGTGACAACACAGATCGAAAGTCAACATCAGGATATGTGTTCATGCTTTCTGAAGGACCAATTAGCTGGTCAATCTAGAAATAGAGTGCCATAGCACTCTCATATATAGAAGCAGAGTACAAAGTAGTTGTAAAATCAGCAACTCAATGTTTATGGTTGCATAGGATACTTGGTGAGTGTGGCTTAGAATCAGAGTTTTCAACTATTATCTATTGTGATAATCAGAGCACCATTTGAATTTGCAATGATCCAGTTCAGAGACAGAGAACCAAACAAATTGAGATCCATATGCACTACATCAGACAGTTTGTGCATGATGGCACCATTCACCTACTCTTCTGTGCATCTTCAGAACAGGCAGCAGACATCTCCACCAGAGTTTTTCGTGAGAAGACATTCAGCAATCTCAAATCACTGCTGGGGATTGCTGATCATGCTATGAAGCATGATTGATGACAATATTTCCAAATTTTATTTTACTTTCCATGTTTAAGGGAGGATTTTCCCACTGGGTTTTTGCCTCTTTCCTTGATTAAATGGACATGCAGTATGTAAAGGGTGACTAAGCCTTGTTTCTAGGCCCTATAGTTTTCTTATATTTACTCATAAAATCAGGATTAAGGGGGGGTGTTATAATAATCAACCCATACTTACCTACCTTAGACATTAATTAATCCATTTTTGTCTTATTTGCCTAGTTTCCAATATTCCACTCTATGCAAGTTGTCTTCCACATGCCATAGAAGTCAAACTTGATAAAATTGAGTCATGGAGTGCTTGGGAAACCTCCTGGAATCCATATTTAGCATATCTTGTTTATTCCAGATCCTCCCTAGCGCATATCTACTTTTTCTGCTAAGTTTCCTGCTTTATTGAGATTTATGGCAAAAGGGAAAGTAAGACTAGGTGTAGTTGACTTGTTTTTTTCCCTCATCATCCTCCATTGTTTTCTCCTAATAAAATCATGTATGAGTTGTCTTTCCATCACCTGTTAGCTTTCCTACTTGACTTTTCCAATTCGTGAGCCTCTAGGTATATTTGGAAATTGCTTTATGCACCTATGGGGGATTTGACTAGATTTAATAAGCCTAATTTTTGACTATTTCTAATGGAATCCTTATGCATTCAAATATCTCATGTAATTATATATTGAAGTATCCTATGACTTCATAATGTTGGCTATTGTACACTTATTCAACACATATTAGTGTTATGCTCCAATTTCAGTCTCCTTTTTGTGTAAATTTGCAGGTTTGATTAGCAATTTTGTGAGTGCAATTGTTCTATCACTTGGGTTCAATTTCCACATGTCATGCAATAAAAACACACTTTTTTTTTTCTGATTTGATATACTTCCAATTCACACATGTGAACACCCAAAGGAAAATCGACTCCATGGCTGGATACACAACAGAAATTGAGCCCAAAATACGACGGCTTGCATGCCTGAAATTTGGCAACGCCCTATCGGTTATTAGACATCAGCATTTTTTTTTACCGTCGATGGATTAAAATTAGATATTCCATGTCCTGTAAATACCTGTCGAAGATCCAACGACACCATGACATCGAATATTCGACATTCTGATGTCTGAAAGCGTCGCAAAAAACTTGCATATACTCTCGCATTTCTGACACTTACCCGTAGGTTTTTTGATGTGTGGGGAGTCGGAATTCCAAAAATATTGGATTTTAGAGGCATGCAAATTCCATCGGATGTCTTTTGGAGGGCGTCGAATATTCCACAGGAACACATCAACCGATCGACAACCAAAAGTGTCGGAGCTTCAACAAATGCATCGGACATCCTCCAATGGTCGTCGAAAAAGCGACGCCTAGTTGTGTAATTAACAAAAAAAATTGAAAGGTTGCCATTCACCTGTTAATTTACCCTTTGATTTCAAATATAGACATGTCATTTATGAAGGGTACCACCTTGGACTTAGCGTGCAATAACTTTAAAGTGGAAGGATACAATTTATTAGAAAAATTGGATGATGCTTTGTACTTTGACACATATGTTTGATCATTTAATTAAATTTGTATACACTTTTCATCTAACTCATGCTTGCATTTCCAAAAACCATACATAGTAAATTTCAATTCACGAACATACACTATATAATTGATATAACACACAAGGACTACATGCAACAAGAATAGAAATAAACATATCAAAAAAATTACAAAATGCAATTTCCACTATGAAACAGACAATACCTTATCACCTTCAACATAATAGATTTTGATAAATCCATAAAAAACTGAAGCTTTTGGGTGAACAATCACATGCTTATAAGGGAAATTATCCTTGGTGTAATAACATGTCAAAAGAAAAAAACAATAGATTATATAGGCTACCAAGATTCAACAAATTATGATAGCGTAATACATAAAATTTCAGATTAACTTACCCTATAGAAAATATGAGCAATATTACATGCACTCTAGAGTAGATTGTGCACAAAAATAAACATAACAAGTAATATAAAACATAATCAATCCTACCGTAAGATCCTAGAAACTGCATCATTTTTTTTTATCTAGACATCTCCATGTCTATTGTATGGAGTTAATGTTTTACTATACCTTGTTATTGAACTCATGGTTGACATTGGAGCATATACCCTTCAGGAACTTAGTGTATATATCTACCTTTTCTCAATCATGAATGTAAGGAAATTTACCTCCATCCTTATTGCATTTTCCAAATCTCATAAAAAACTTTAAATAATGTTGTTTTTTATCCAAATGACATCTGGTAGTCTGTAAACTCCATCTAACTTTATCACTAGCTAGGGCACAACTTATTGTCTTTGGATCCCTAACAAGTTGGTTTCCATTTCCAACCCTTAAATATATGTTCAAATCCCATGCAAAGAACTTATTATTCAAGTCCAAAATACAGTAGTAGCTTCATGATTTAAACCCTAACATTATATAAACAAACCCTCAAATGTGTTCTAATTGCAAGCAAAAAAATCACTCTAGCTTGAAAAATAAACATGGATCCATTTCAGATCACTGTGTATTATACAACTCCAAATGGGAACGAGAGCAAGTCCACTTACTGATTTCCACCAATGGATACCCACAAAGATTGCAAAACACAATGTATATTATGTTTCAAAACTGCAGTTATGCAAATTATCTTTAGGATTAGTTTATGATAATAAAAACCTCATCTGAAAACAATGGATCACATGACAACTTAAGTTAGGTTTAAAATTAATTTGAAACCTATCAACAACCTCTTCTCATGTTATTATGTAATAAGGATATTTGATTTGTTTAGTTACAATTCAAGAAAGTACAATGCAAATTTAAGAATCAAGTATAGAAAAAAAAACTAAAATTACTAAATAGTTGTATGTACTCTACAAAAAGTTGTATGCAACTTCTATTCAAATGCACATTTCTAACATAAATGCCTTTCTTCTACATATCTTCTACAATTTTGAATTACGAACAACTTATTTTAAAACAAACTGAGATTACAAACATCAAACCATAGATGATAGACAAGACATCAATACTGCAGGGTGAATAGGACAACAAATAGCATTTGTTTTTTTGGGACTAAACCAAACCTGATCTGGAGTAAGTCTAAATGTTTTATTTCCAATATAAAACGAAATAGTTGCAATGAGTATCCCAAACAGTTTTATTTTTAGAGATGTCTAGATACATTATTTTATGATGATTCCATGACGAACCTTTCCTCGTGATCTATTTTCATATTATAAGTGAACTTAATTTTGCAGCTAATAAAATTCATGACTATTCATTATTACATACATTACATAATTGTGGACTATCATCTTGGCTTAATTATATAGCCAAACTCATCATTCATGAGCTGACTTTCAACTATTTTACATGTTGCCATCAAATCCTTTCGACAAGGTTTGAATTCTCATTTATAAAGACACAATAGTCATTTTATTGACTAAGGTTTTGAATATTGTTCAATTTTCAACAAACATTATTTCACATCTCTGCATTATTTAAAATTTGAAATCCACTAAAGGCATATGGTTACAATATGTTGTATGATGGAAAGGTGATCTCTTATTTACATAAGTGTAGTGGTTGTGAACCATTTCCTAAGCATACAAATATTCCTAGATTCCATCACCTGAAGGAAACATTAAATTTTGGCCTGCCATTTTGTCCAACCCCTCCACTTGTAAACATCATCAAAATTTAATTAGCATTTACCTTCAGACTGGTTGAGATGACTCATATTGACTGGGAATTAACTTAAGATATTTTGCAGATTAAATATTGTGTCATTTGTGTTGGAACTCTACAATTGAAGTGTGATTGTTTTGATGGTAAAATAGGCATGTAGAAAAATTACACAAGCAAGAAAAATACAACATGACATGGCACTGCAAGATTTTTAATTTGCCTGAAATGATTTAGTGGAGAAGTGCCTAAGATACATAACTAAGAATCCAAGATTGTAAATAGTTGAATAAGAAATTTTTCCTTGTATCGTGCATTTACAAATTTCATCCATGTGTGTACATGCTTCAGTAATTACTCTTCTTCATATTACACCATTTATCCTTCAAGTCAAATGGCATACACAACTTGTCAAGTATCGCTTTACCATGTTCCAATATCCATTTCCATGGGATTACATTGGTTTATCTCATTGGAAATATCTGCATACTTTTCTTTGTGAAGAAAAACTTCCCTCAAAATGATCTAGTGATCCATGGATATGCAATCAAAGTTTTTACTAGTAAAAATATACAAAAAATCAAAATCAAGTTTACATTGGAAGAAGTTCCACCTTCAAATCCTCCTCTTCATCCTTTTTCCAAGCTAATTTATTCCTACGTACACAAGGTAGATGACAAGTTCCCCTGAACATCAAACCTATAAGAGTAAATTGCTTTGAAGTAAACGATATTGTACACTTATTTTCTACTCTTTTAATTCAAATCCTCAAAGATGGCTGGTAGAAATTTATCTTGGAATTAAATTTTACAAATACACAAACTAATAGATTAAAATTTAAATACCATAGAAAATTTTAAAATCCTAGTATCCCAAAATTGTGTTGTTAAATACCTCATTGTTGATTTCCCAATACATAAATGGCATTTCCTATCCTCATTGTTGCCATCTTCAAGATCTCCATCATGCATACCATCATCAGCTTCATTCTATTTATAGTGTAGGTCATTCTCAATTTCAACATTTCTTTTATTTTTAGGAACAAAAATTATAGAGCTTTTGCTACACATATGTTGTTTTCTTTTGGAACCTAACCTAAAATCACGTGTATGACTAGAAGGTTCTTAAAAAATATTCAATTTGTTGGAAATTATTCCCCTCCTTTTTCACATTTCTTATGATTATCGTTCAATGATCTATGTTAATTACCTTGGATTGACCAATTCTTTAGGAATTCTAGTAATATTTTTTTGGATTCTATAGCATATTATTGAGTTTTTTGGTAAGTTCAAAGGGCTGTTTTGTAAGAACATACATGGAAATCAAAATTTTCACCTAGAGTGGTAGATGCATATAATTTTGAATATGCATCATGCATGGAAATCACCCATTACATTAGTATAATGATCCTCCTTTTGTACATTTGAAACAATTTTTTTCCCGACCATCTTTTCCTGGTATCAACAAATCCAATTCTGGTAACTCCTCTTCCTCATGTAAGTGGTCTTCCCTGGTACTTCTGGCTTGTGAATTATTTTCCTCCTTGGGTCCATTTGATTCTCCTTCCAAGAAACAAACTCCATGATATCCTCTCTTACTACAATGTGAATGACCATTAGAAGTTGACTCAGTGCCACTTGATACATGTAGTAAATTTTCATCTCTTATGACATGGATTTTTGTTTTAGATCCAATATATAGAAATTCATTTCTAGTAGTTGTTTGAGTGATTTTCTGCAAATCCTGGGTTGAAGTACATAAAGAACTATTTTGGAAACCATTTTTCAAACCATTGTTTGTTTTTTCTATAGTGTATTCTCTTGTCTTTTCAATATTAGATGGAGAGTTATCTTTACCGTTATTCAACATCTTTTCACCTTCTGAAATTTCATGTTCATATGACAATTATGCTTCTCTATAGAATTGCATTCTACCTCCACTATTGGTGCACTCTTCTCATGTCAGTGATGGATGTGTATAATGCACGAATAAGGAAAGTGCCATCCCTTAGAGACATAAAAACTAGCTCTAAAACAATAATTTAAATTATAAGATAGACTGACATGAATGGTTTACACACAATCAAAAATATTATTCTCAAAAGATTGTTGTTCATCCAATCTCAAGGTGTCTTTGAACATTACCTGGTCAACAACAATTTTGTTTAGACAAGTTTTCTTCATACGAACAAATTGATGTAAATTACTTTTCAATGTTTCAATAGGATACTTCTCTAGGTGTAGAAATACAAGTTTTTTGATCCTATGAATAACAACACAATTGCAAAAAATTATAAAAATGGCATACTTTGTATCTGCAAACTTTCCCAGAATGTTCAGAAACAAAATGAGTCAAAGATGAAGCTAGCTGCAATTCCCTTTTTGAAATAACATGTTGAAAATGTAAAGCTATTGACTAGTGTTGCTATTATCACAATACAAAGAATAGACATTATGCTTTGATGCAACAATACCAACATGGGATACACAATTCATCATGTTAGTGTCAGCTATACTACCCATGTGTGGGTATCCAACTCCATCATGGTATGTTCCATTGCAGAATGTATCTACCACTACTATAAAGCATTGTTAAAAAATTTGGCATCAACAAAAAAGTTGAAAGGGTCCCAAATAGAACTTCTTGGCAACACCGACGAAAATTGGAAAAAAATCATCAAATTGCAGCAAGCATTAAAAAGACAAAAATGATAAATTCATTTTCTCTAAGAAAGAAGGATTGAATTAAATTTCCACTAAGTAAGACAAAATATTTTGTGCAGAAATAAATTCCTAAAAGGAAGTTCCCTTAAAATATGAAGACATCCATAAGAATCATGATAATCTATTGAGATAACCATCAAACGTTTATCACACAAATACAATGAACCAAACTTATGCAAAAAAACCTATTAGTGTTATTGTTTGTGACATATGGGAGATCTATATTAGAAGTATAGGTTTTCCTTATTGGTTTTGAAATAATGATTTCTAGGAAGTGGCCCCAACATCATGATGATGTAAAGAAGTAATTACACTAACAGACACAATATAAACGGTAAAATTCATGAATATAGTATTCCCAATATGTCAAGGTGATCAAGATATGGTTGATCAAAACAAAGATACTAAGAGATTTGTTTTGTGTGTGATACCTTTCAATCATTCTTGATGGTTTCATGTTGTTTCATGAGGGTTATGATAATCCCTATTTTTAGTAAGGGTTTGCCTCAGTCTTTCCCCAAACCCTTGGGTGTATCATTTACTAGTATTCTTAATTCTCTTTGTGCTCATGGGGATGATACATAGGAAAAAACATAATAGTTCAGAGTTAATTGATACTTACCAAGATGTTTTGCAACAATTTTAGAATATAGATTGGGTAAGTTTTATTTACAAATTTGATGGTCATCACAAGAATATTGGTGTTGCATTTTCTCAAAATTTAATGGTGAGATGGCTCACATTGGGGATTTATAATTTAGGGGGACAAAGTTTTGATAGCCCATAGTGGTGAATCCATAGCAAATGTTCAGGATTGTACCTCGTTTGTTAATGAGAGGAGCAAAGGAATTGGCCTAGAACCTCAATCTTTGCTACAAGAGGAAAATTATCTCGTAAATACACTTGAACAGTCAGTTAAATAGATTGAAACTAGTATGCATGTATTTAATCATCAGAATCATGGTCAAACATAGAACAAAACGATACAAGTTGATCAAATGACTTATTTTTGTTTGTCAAAACAATTCTATAGGGGTTTCTCTAGCGGTCAATGTAGACGATAGTTATGGAGATGATTTTTCTCTAACTATAGAACAAATTGTTAATCAAGATATGGGGAAGATTAGGGTAATGCAAATTATTCACAAACCATGTCATAACAAATGTTATTCTTAGGCTTAAGCAAATCCAAATAATGATTATGTCCAAAAAATTCACATGCACAGTATCCCAAAAACGTATTATTGATGAGTACAAATTTTGAATATGTACAATCATTTCAACAGAAAACAAGATAAAGGAATCTCACCTGAAATCTCTTGCACCATCATAAGAGCACAAGCCAATCTATGAGCAGATCTTCTCAGGATTTGTTTGTAAACAATGCAGCTAATTTTGTCATTTTAGAAGCAGCTACAATTCTATAGTCAACCAACTCCCCAGAAATCCTACCTAACTAACATACATCAACCCATTTGTCCATTTATCTTTATGCCAAGAAGTTACTCATATTAAAGGTGCAATCTTACATGTGATACCACAATATAATTCTTCATCTTTTCTTGAGGAATTCTTATATAGTATCATTAAAAACCTAAATGAGTCATAAAACCTAACCATAAGGAGGTGATTCATTAAATTTCTTTAATTTTTATCTTTTTTTCCCTTTAAAAAAATATATTCCCCCCTTTACATCATTATGCATACCTCGGCACCAACAATTGCACATACCTGGAATCAAATTACTAATACCGTCAAATTTGGGTGAGGTGTCAAAATCCAAAATTAACAAATTACAAACAAAATGAATAATTATTAAATAAGTTCACCCTTAAACACGACTTAAATATGAATGTATGTGAGAATAAACCAAAGGTAGCATAGTAACTTACCAGGTAAAAATTATAGTTAGTTTGAGTGAGGGAAATCAAGGGTTATGGCCAAACAATTATAAAGCACATTCTTAAGCCCTAAACATTGAATGCCATTAGAATTTTAATTTTAGTTATATGAATATGAAATATATAGGGATAAGGGTTCTTACCAGTGAATAAATTGACAAGTAGAATGGTATGTATCTTGGGTTATATCAAACCCTCCCTATAGTCTTGCAAGTTACCAAAGGACAGATTTTAAAAAGAATTCACTATGATGTAAAAAATATTGTGCAACTCCAATATGAAAGCAATTAGAGAGGGGAACATTTAGCCACTTGGGAAGAACCACAGAGCTGATAATAAACTTCCCTTCGAATTAAATCAATCATATTGGAACACGAACTAATCTAAGGGAGTGCAACATGAAACAATTCCTTAAACTCTGATAAAATAACGAAGGAAGACTAGAAATACACAACAAATCCTAATCAAACAAGAGATGATGCTAAAGACAGCTAGTCTATGCCTTATGTAAACATTATGTATATGTTTAAATAGTTTTAATAAATTGTTCCTGTTTTTATTAGAAATGTATTAGGTTATAATATATTTTCTAAATTAGAAACTAGGTTACAGGGCTGGCTAAAGCTAATTTGCACCATTAGTTGCAAAGCTAACAGAGTTGCAATGTATTAGGTTATAATATAGTTTCTAAATTAGAAATTAGGTTATAGGGCTAGATGAAGCTGATTTGCACCATTAGTTGCAAAGCTGACAGAGTTGCACCATTTAAATTTTATGCAGTGTCCTCTTTTTCCAAATGACTAGTAAATTCAATACATAAAAGGTGGCCTATTGTCCTCTGAATGCTTCTAGCCTGACTAGAACAAGCTTAAGAGAGACCTTAGATTCAGTTGACCCAATATTGCGAACTTACTTCATTTATCCATCAATAGAACATGAATAGTACCCAGGAAAGTGATTGTGGTGGTTATTACACACACACTATGGAAGACACACGTAACATGCCCCTACATAGTTCCTTTAGTAAAGATATATAGTGAAGTTCAATTCACATATCTTGTGCCATCTTGAAAATTTTGGGAATTAATCGCTGTACATTTTCTCAGTATAAAATCAACACATGGTCTATAAAGCATTGCATATATTGTTAGAGTGGAAGTCCAGCAAAACAATGCATAGAAGAAACAAAGTGAAGAGCCTGCCTTGTATAGAAAATTACAAAAGCATCTAGACATGCTTGGATTAAGTAATGTAATAAAACAAACAAAGAAAATTATCTCCCTTCGGTCCTTGATACTGAGAAAATTCTTGAAATAGGTTCAACTATATATTTTTCATACTACAAAGATAGCATATCAATTTATCAAATGAGAATTATTGAGCATTCATTGATTTCTTAAGCATACAAGCATCAAATGTGCCACACCCATGTGGTTTATATTCTTTTATCGTGCACATAGGTAGAAAACACCACTAACTTATACAAGAAATTTCCGAAAGATCAGAGGTTTACAAGCTTTATCGATGGACCAACTAGCAAAGAAGTTCTAGAATATACAATACAAACACAACCTCCAGCACTGAAACCTGCAACTAAATGTTCATAAAATGCCATCAATATTTTCATAAGATTCCTTAAGAAGTAATCATGTGCCCAATTCAAGAAGATGGACTGTATGCAGACCTGTTGATTGATCATCAATGAGGAAGTCTCCCATGCCAAACTGAAGGAAATAGAAAAATTGATTTATTAGAGTAGAATAATCCCATGACAAACCTACTAGTAACTATGACTCATACAAACAACATGGTATGCATGTGTTTATCCTTAAATACAGTCAATCTTAAACCTGGAAAACTAACATGATTCTATTACATACCTTCCAGTAACCCTTTTGAGTAACACAAGCATATTGATGTTTACCCTTGAGGTGATTAGGATCAACACCACCAAATATTATCTCTCCTCCTTCTCGAATCACCATGAGCACCCTCCTTGAATCCCCAACAATTACGTCAATATGACAAAAAAGAAAACAAGGATGGTAATTATGGATTCAATGAAGTGCCACCTAATCCCTCATATTGTAGGAAAATAGGCTAACAAAATGTATGAAGCAATGACTACTCTATACTAGAGTGTCAACAATTCCCAGAAGATTCTCCTAAAGAACAAACTCAACAATGCATGGATCATTGAGTACTCTAGAGTCTGTACTAGAGTGTGAAAATTTATTAGAATGTGCTCTTGAATAACAACCTCACCAATACATGCATGATTAACATAAGCATAGTGGTGAGATACATTATGACACATATCTAAGATATCAATTCTTTTTTAACAGTAAGAATATTAAAGAGAAAATGTTAGTGCACATTGCACTAATTGGTTGGTTTGCACCCTAGGGAGATTTAGAAAGGTGTATATTCCCACGATCATATTCCAAACCTAATAGTTTTTCTATCCCTGTTCATACCAAAAGAATGTCTCAATTGATATAATGAATGACCTATTCAAAACTCAGTAGTCATGCTCTTCAATCTATTTCAAAAAAATATTTCATTTGAAAGGTTTCCATTCACCAATTAGTTTACCCTTTGATTTCAAATGTTTTTGGCTAATAAGTTCAATGTCTTACTGTGAGGCTCTGACAAAATGTGATATTCAATCTTATATAACCTAAGTTTTTACTATTACATTATTGAATATCTTATATTAATGTTAGGTCTTTTACTATGTCAATCTTTAAATAGACTAACTTGATGAATGAATTGAATGATCTTAACTCAAACAACTCAAATAACTCAACACTAACTTGAACATGATTTCCAGGTTCTAAAATGGTAGTTCAAAAGGTATTAAAACTAGGAATCAAATAATATCATATTTTTTAAATGTTATGCATGATTTCTAACCATTCTCATTCAGAGACTATGTAGTTACGCCTTTTTTGGGTGTTAAATTGCAACTTGAAAAATTCACATGATTACTGATATTTTCATCTCTAAGTAGATCACAACCAATGACATAACATTAGAGTAATCCAGGGTAGGAGCACATTTTACCTCTTGTTTTTAGGATTTCAACACAACTTATAAGGTGTTGAAAATTATGAAATCCCTTTCTTTACCTAATACCAACATTTAGAATAGTATTGAAATTATACACAAAGGAAAAGTATTGGCTAAGATAGTTTGCTTCTATGCATTATTGTATTGTAAACTGGTTGGACGTTACTCTATGTTACAACTATATAATTTTCAAAAGGTCAAAATACTACTTTATAATTTTAATTTACAATCACAAACAAGGATAAAAATATTGTTACCAGTATAAAGTCTAGACAACATAGCTGAAACAGGCAGTTCTAAAAACCATCACACTAGAATAAATTTCACTTCCTGTAGATACCTGTACTGAGAGCATTTCAAAAACAGTCTCTTATGTTTAGTGTATATTACTGTCAGCTTGCAGGTAACTACCCAGGTGAACAATTAGTCAAAAACCTCAAGAAATCATTGTTTGATGAGAATCCATGTAACCTTCTTAGTCTTTCCTAAGCTTGCGAAATGGAATGCAGATAAACTCATAAGGATATCAGAACCAACCAAGCAAGGAATTAATTCAGACTACAATTCTATTTAAATAGATGTACAACATCAAAATTTCAGCTAATTTCCTATTATAGCTCACAACATTATCAAAGGCATGGCTGCAAAAGGGCTTTCTTCAATAAAAACATTTTTTTCCTTGGGAAAGAACCTTGAAGCCAAGATATTTGCATCAGACACTAAAAACCATCTAATTCTATACATGTGAAGAATAGCTTGGAGGTATAAAATGGAATGCTTAAAATCCACTGTAGGCAGAGGACGAGAAACATCCTAAACAAATGTTACCCAAGCATTATGTTTATGACTGATCAAGGAATTTATTTACCAAGGGATACACATTAGCGAGGGAGTTTGAAATTTATTTTAAGGCCTCTAGAATTATATGAATGTCGGGAATCTGTGAACATTTTTCTCATATTTCAAATATATACTACATACAGCCTAAGAAGACACTTGGGAAACTACGAATAAAGGTGATGAGCACGCTTGATCACCAAAAGGATAGAAATGAAGCACTTGAAGTAGGCTTGTGGTGATGAAATCTACCCAATTTACCTTTTCTAACATCAAAGTTAAATAAAAATACCAACAGTGGATTATGGGTCTAAAAAGGGGATGAAAATAGAGCTCAACTCATCACAAGCAGAAAAATAAATATGCAATAAGAATGAAGATATTCAAGACCCTTGCCACTCTGAGGTTTTATATTGGTTGAGAGTGGTTCTTCTCTTTAGCTATGATAGATTCAAAACTTCTCACTATAATATTTAATCAAATGGAATACTTGGCATGTGGAATCCGAATGATGATTGGGAAATAATACTAAAATGCCCAGTTTTGATTGGAAATTGATCGGTAGGATCTATGGAGGATGAGGCTTGTAAGACTGTATATTTAGCTAGCATGAGGTATTGAAACAAATATTTATAGTCTGAAGCATAAAATATCAAAGTTTTGTAGGGGTTATAATATTAGAGTTTAATCAAGCTTGCAGTGTTCATGAAAACTCATTTCACTCTTGAGTCCCTTCAATTCATTCAATTGGGCCATTTGGTTCATAGGTTTTTCATTGGATGGACCGTGAGTGAGGTGAACAACCAACTACCATTGACCATGCATGCAAACTGTAACCCTAATAAGAGAGCGATATGAGACTGAATAGAACTTGCATATAGGAAAATAAGAGTACAGTTTCTGGAATAAATGCAAGATACAATAGAAGAAACTCAAGGCCCTATATTGAAGCTTCATATGCATGACTAACTGCTCAGTAACTTGAAATGATGTTTGTTAATTAAATAACTAGTAAAGAATCACTTCCTAATCAAGCATACCAATAATACCTTTGAAACAAGTAGGGCACATACTCAGTATAGTGTTTACATAGAAACACATATTGTCAAAAATATTAAGTTTGGACTAACAAGCACAAGATTTACATATACATCTAGAAAAAGTAGTTTGATAGTGTTTTATAGGGTATTAAAAAAAAGGATTGAAATGCTACATGATAGGTAGATGGCTGTAGCCAAGCGTAGAGGATAGGAAAGCTAATAGAATGGTATCCTACTCAGAGAGTCTACAATGGCATGCAAATGGTAGGTCTCAAGGTTGAGACTACTAATTAAGATAAATGAAGATAAGGAAATGGAAGATCTTGAGGAATATAAAGGCACTTAATAGGGTTAATTTATGTTAATTTAGCACTTCCATTGCTACGTTGGTACCAAATCCATTCTAGCTAATAGGTTTTTCTCTTAAATTTCCATTTGATGCTAAGATTAATTTATTGACTTTTAAATTAATTCTAATTAATTATATTTATGTTTGTATCATTACCACGGTTGGAAACCTATGTAAAGTGGATAAAACTTAGACCTGGGAACTTTTTATAATAAGTATCAGTAATAAACAATGATATCTAGAAAGTCTGATATGACTTTGAGCTTGTTTTGAGCAGAGTTTGTGGATATTAGAGAAGTAAATCTATGTCTATGGGAAGTCTGGTGTAATGAACAACAATAATGACCCTAAATAGCCATGTTGTTGGGCACAAAATAGTCCTTAAAATAATTTCTCATCCCTATTTGACCTCCTAGTGAGTGGTAATCCAGTTATGGGAAGATGTATTGATGAGAATGGATCTAAAACTTGAAATCTAGGGAAAATTAATGGGTATAACACAACAATAGGTTTCAAAATACCATGTTTGGGTGAGATATGTGTAAATAAAAATAGTATAAAAGTGTCCTTGGGGATATTGTAGCAGCAAAGAACTATGTCTTGGTGTCGAATCAATAGTAGCACTTCAGCATTATCATTTCTAGGAAGTTCACATGGGATATTATGTTGATTTTTAAGCACTATAGGGTAAAGTTTTCAGAGGTGTTGTCCCTACTGTCTTGTCTTCACTTTCATTGAGGTCTAATCCACCTTTTACTCATGTTTCAAGAGTTTTGTGCACCTTTACTAGCATAATGAAGGTACAATCTAGGAAAAGAAAACTCAGCAGTGAAGAAGTATGGCAACATTGATGTGTTATAGAGGCTCCTCTATATATCACATGGCTTAAATTTTTTTATCCAATCCACATAAGTCATCCTTAGAGGAATCCAGTTCCATTTACAAGGTATTTCAACTATGTCTACATAGGATTGATGACACCATTGGAAGTCTTCTTTCAGCAAGTGCTAGTCCTTGGAGGATACTTTTCACTAAACAAAGGCCTTGTTTCTATATTAATTGAGTATTGGATCACTCCGTTGGATATACAGAGACTGATATCTCTTAGAAGTTGTTTTTTTTGTTGCTATATGAATATTATTGGAGGGGCATTTTCTTGAAGGTGAATTAGGGGAGACACAACATAAGTTTAGTTTTCCTTCCAGTTTGGATAGGCCTTCTCTTGGACACTTTTGTGGACAAGGTGAGACATTGCATCTTATGGCATTTTGGAGGTTGTGGTTTGCTTCTACTTGTGATCATCCATCATTGCTTTATGGAGGACGTGGGTATAATTGGAAGATATCGTGGTGTAATTTGAAATGAAAAAAAAGTCCTTATTTAGAATTTAGATTTAAAATAAAAGAAAGAAAACATGACTCACCCATAGAGAAAATAGGGTGCCCTCTTATGATCCTTCAATTCAATGTCATGCACATGCATATAAGTTTTATTTGGGTGATTCAATGTTCAAACAATATGATGAATGAATAAAATGTAATTCATATCCATATATTCGACGACAAATGGCCATTTCCCATATATTTTCATGTACATATGGAATTCATAGCTATATGGAATTGGTAAAGTATTACCAAGGGGCCAGTTATCCTGATAAATCAGACTATGTAAGGTAATTGTTTAGATCAAATAGAACAAATTTCACCAAAATGTATCATAAACATCATCATCAACTAAATGTATGTGTGTGCACATGCATAAATACCCAATACATAGCTCAATGAAACAAAAGAGAACATAATTATACCTTGATTTGTGGATCTTCACATTGTCTTTTTATGCTTTACCTTTCAAAACATCATTCAACATACTTCATATTTTGTCCTGTTGCAATAGTTTCATGTTAGGATCCATCAAATAATTTTTTTTTTATGAAAATAATAAAACCAATCTAAATAAATACAATTATATTACAATGTAAATCACAATACTATTCAACTATTCAAGTAAATTAATTGTTAAGAATAGATCACTTGATAAAACATGGATAACCAAAAACACTATGTATATAAGGCCATCGATCTCATCAAAATGCCATTTCTTGCCTCTTAACTATGGAAATGTTTCTCAATGCTATCTGTAACAAGCTCCAATGGAGGAGTCAAATAGCAATAATGAAAATTATACACTAAAATTATAGAAATAGATGTCTTTTAATGTATTCTTCCTTACCATTCATTGAGCTCCTCTTTGTTTTGAGAATAATTTAATATTCTCTACTTAACAGGACCAGCCACGTGAAGGTGGAAGCTATTATGGCCCCTCCCCCCCCCTCACATCACTCTCAACTCCCCAAAGCCAATGCATCTACTTGAAAATAACAATTTATTTCACTATTTCACAATCCAAATAACAATCCATCTACAATGCAAATAACAATGCATCTACTGCAAATTATTTCACTCAATACTTGTGAGATTCTTTCATTAAATCATTCATTAAACCATTCAATCATAGCTGAAAAAATCATTCATTAAACCATTCATTTAGTCAATGGAAGAAAAAAAATCAGTAAACCATTCATTTAAACATTCATTCATGAAACAGAGGAAAAAACCATGAATTTTTTTTATTATAAAATAAGAATTACTCAAAATTCGTTTAGTCACTTCCCTTTTACTTTTATTCTCTTTAAATATTTAGTTAGAGTCACATCTTCTGGAATCTGATCCTCAATCTCCCTACTAGTATGCACGCAAGGTTGAACTTCCGGCGAGGAGCGATGAATTTCTGCAATAATGTCAAAATCTTTCATTAATATATTTATATTTTGATAAATATGAGTAATTCATTTAAAAAAACATTACGAATGTGTGTTTTTACCTGCCATGGGCACATCAGCATGTTCAATATTATCTTGTACAGGCCCAACCTGTTCAGTGTTATCTGCATCCACATGCTCTGCACTTGAATTGTGTAGAATTAAAATTAATGTTCATCATATGCAATGGTCTATAAAAAACAAAAGCACATTAATAAATTCATTACCAGTAATCGAAGCATGATCTTTGTCTAGTTTGTCATGTACATCCTCGACATGAACGGGATATTACTTTCCTGCTCAAAAGGGAATAAATAATTTATGTTAATTTATTTATAAGGAATAAATTGCATGAGCATTAATAAATTATCATTAAACTATATAGTTTTTACATACCTGCGCACCAAATGGATCAACAGAAGATCGTGAAGTATGCCCGGAAAAACTTCTCTAGTGTTCAACAACGACGTCAAAACCTTGTTCGAAACCAAGCTTCATGTAATATGCACTGGGAAATTCTTTGAACTGGTCAGCCTTCATATTTGGATGATGTCATTAATTTTACATTTTTTTCCAGAACAAAATGAAAATAATTATCTATATGATATTTGGATGTGGATTCAGGTTTTGCGATACTTACATATCGGTCCGCCAAGTTCGAGTAACCACCAGGCCCAAGCTTGTGTTGGACAATTTTTTCAATTCTTTCCTTGGTGGCCTTAGATGTGTCCGAGAGCCTAATCAAGTTTTTAAATACGTTAGTTGATGTACCAAATTTGATATAAAAACTAGCAATAACAAGGATTACCACTACATTTTGGTATGTATTGCATACCTCCCTGTTCCAGCCAGTGGTATCTTTCCTGATTTTCTGAGGCCCTTCTCTTTTCCATCTTCCATTAGGGATTTCCACTCAATAGATGGAACCATTGGAGGGCACTCATATCTAGGGTTATTTTCTAGGTGAAATCTTATACTGGTCTCGGACAATCTTCAGATGTTTTCTAGCTTTATGTAGGACCTTCGATGTATCAAAGGTATCTTTTCCGAACAGACGAACCAAGCAATTAGTTAGATCATCCTTTAAATATTTTGGTTGCTTGTTCCACATTGTGCAAATGGTGGGCCCAAATATCTCCAAGTCCAAATCATTCTTATGTTTATAAAATATATCATTTCCTACAAAACATTAATGCCATCATTAGTCAACATTAAAAAATATTATTGGTATATTAGACAGAAATTCTAAAAACTAAATTGAACAATCTATAATGACCTGGAATCCTCTCTATCTCTATTGGAACTAGTTATTCATTCACCAAAAATGTACACACTATTGAACCAGTGCTAGTGACACGAGAAGATCCAGGAAATGCATCCACATCTCTATCTAACCCTGCATCCACTCCTTCCGCAGCACCTGTTGTGGGTGGGGAAGCATCAGATGCACCCTCTGCTGCCCTCGAGGGTGTCATAAAGCATGTTTCCAACTGTTCAGTGGACAATATGTGAGAATTATGTGGTGTACATGGATTGGTTTGGTCACTGGGACCAACATTTCCTAGACCACCACTGATAATCTCCATAGCGCATTGTAAATTCAAACCATTGTATTATAAGTTTAATAGCATATAAAATAGAATATTATAAAGTTTTTATAAATGAATTTACATTATTATTTGAGAACTTACTTCCAATTGTTTACGTTTTTGTAACAACAATTGAATCCTTTTTTCGATCCCTTCTGTTTGTGGAACTGCCAATGTCAGAAGAATTAGTTCCTCATTTTGTTTTTCCCTAGTCTTTTGTAGCACCCTCAACAAGTTTGCAGACTCTCTAATTTCACTATCTCTCATCAACTGAGAGAACTCATTCTGTAAATAGTTTTGATACGTTGTTACATAAACCAAATCCCTTGTCTGCAACTTAAATATATAAAAATTTGCTTAGTATTTGAAGCAATAGTGTGCGCAAACAATTATATTAACAAAAAATGTCTATCATGAGAGATTCATAGTATTATATAAAGGATTACCTAATGCCTAGATGAGGGTGTGGTCTGATCAACAGATGGGGACTTACCATGATCAGCCACCTGCAAAAAAAGTAGAGAACATTATCACAATGAACGCAATCTGTAAACGCTAACAAATACAAAACAAAAATAAACACTATGGTACATGTTTTACATGTGTACATTTTTTAAGTATTTATAATGTGGAATTACATTTAGGTTTACTGGTTGCCTCGAGGATCCAGTCGTCTAATCAACAGTTGGGGATTTTCCCCGGTCAACCTGCAAAAAAGGTAGACAACATTATCATCATGAACACAAACATAAAACAAAATAAACATTACGCTACACAGTATACATGTTTACGATTTTAAATTATTTGAAATGGAGAATTACATTCATATTTTCCTATTGCACTGATGTTGTAGTTGGCTGATCAATAGCCGGTTGGATTTCCTTATCAACACTCTACATGGAAAATAGATAAGATTATAGAAACTAACCGAATATACTATTGAAAATACATAACAACATATCTTTATGTCCATCCTAAATTTATTACATTGGCAATATCAATGTATACCTACCACCTTGAGTCGGGTCGACAAACATCTACAGAGAGGGAGGTTCCCATGAGAGAACCTTGCATCAAAAACATACTAAAAATTACCTAACGAAACTAGAAAAGTAGAAAATTACAATTATATGCTAATGAAAAATTCTACAGATGTTAAAGTAATTAATAATAGGTTGGTTAAAATGTTGGATGTACCACAACCATACTAATTGCGTTTGTATCTACATGATTCAAATTGTAATTAATAAGCAATTCTTCACCAGCAGCTATTAATTTAATTTCACATACAAAGACACAGTTTCCTTCACGCGACTTGAATATGCAGTTGGGTTGCTTAAGTGTAGACACCGGTTGTGTACTATTTATAAATCCCACAATATTACCAGTTGTTTTGGCCTTCCATCCATGTACAATGTGGCTCCTTTATTTTGAGCTTTGTCTTTCAATTGTATATAATTCGTTGACAACCCATATCTACGCATACTTCGTGTATATTAGACCAGAAACATCCAATCACTGTAGTTGTAAGAGGGTCCAACATACCCCATCAATTTTGTACATATACCATATCCAACATTTATGCCATCCATGCAAAACAACCCCAATCCATGCAATGATGATGGTGCAATTCTATATATCCTCTCATTCACACAAAAATCAGTGTTTACTTGAGGAAGATCCCTAGGAACCCATTGTTTCACTAGGTGTTTATACCTTAAGGGCACGCCAATGTCTCCCACTGTCTCATCATCATAGGAACATGACCCCTCTCCTTTGAGAAAACATTTCATGCATTTATTGAATTTTATTCTGATATTCTGACATCTAGTTGAGGTAGCACTTGTAGACCTATTGGATGTCTCACTTTCCTCTAGCCTTCCAAAACTCCCCTCACTAGAGGAAGACAGGTCTAACAAATACCTATTTGGTTCTACCTGCACCATGGCCGAAATTTTTTTTGGCAAAAGCATAGCAAAATACCAACAAAAAAACTTGGAAAGACTTATAAGCAAAAAACTTGTTAAAAAAAAATCTTTTCAAGAATGAGTTTGGGTAATAGGTGTGAGAATTTGGTAGCCCTAAAAATTTTAATGTATGCCCCTCTTTTAGTTACATACAAGTCTCCATTCTCACTTATTGCTTGCATTGCCTCTTCCTAACATGTATTGGCTAGGCTCAAAAAATATCATGTTATACATGGGCACTATGATATGCTCATAAATATTTATATAATCTATTATAAATGTGTGTTCCTAAAGGATTTGGAAATATACATGGATGGGCACTATGCTTGGTCACCAATGCTTTCACGTCTCTAGAAATATGTTAGAAACATACATCACATATAGCATGCATGATGGCATGTAGAATATTTGAGCGATTATGGTGGTTGTGTATTTCGATATGTAGGTGTTCTTATTACAGGCCTAACCCCCTTTCAACAATAATATTTGCAGATTTGATGAGTCTATGTCAAATGCTCTTGGTCCTCATTACATTCAAGGAGCCACTGCGTAGGTCTCTGTAATCCATACCAACAAAAACTACACAAACTTAATTCAAAGGAGTTCCAAATGCCCTTTTTCCATTCACAAGCTTCATATGTATGCTTGTGCCCATTGGACTTTGGCCTTTCAACGTTGTCAAGCTTGAGATGAACTATTATGCATATGTAGCAAATATAACACTGCAATTTATGCTAATATATGTCTGTATAGGGCCTGGAGGTTCTCCTTTAATGGAATATCTCCTTGAAAGAACATATATTCGCATTCATCTACATTTACTTCGGATAGAAGTGATACCGAGTCGTTATGTTGGTCACTTCCCTCAAAAAGCATCTTCGACATGAGTTCCTTTTCAAGGAATCTTGGTTAATATCCTATTCGAAACTTCTAGGTAACTTCTCCACTCTACATTGGCCTGATTATTCATTTTCTTGGCTAATCCTCTCTCCTTACTCTACACTCATTGTTGTTGTAACCCTTACTTTTGATGGTTGTAAGTGGATTTCAGTTTTCCGATGAATGTTGTTGTGATGTTGTAGATGATTATCCATTTTACATAATATGTTTTATGATCTTTTCGATCATTTCTAGGGTGCACATACCTGTTGTTGTTAGAATATTCAACCCATTGTTAGCTACCTTAGACATTAAATTAATCATTTTTGTCTTATTTGCCTAGTTTCATGATTCCACCTTATGCAAGTTGTCATCTACCTATCCATAGTGGTCAAACTTGCCTATTTTGACTCATGGAGCACTTGGGAAACCTCAAGGAATCAAATCTACTTTATTCTTGGCCTCCTAGGTGCCCTTCTACTTTTTCTGCTTTATTCCCTGCTTTTTCAGTGCTTTAAGGCAATTAGGAAAGTTTGACTAGGTGAGGTTAACTAGTTTTTTGTCCTCCACATCCTCCACTCTTTTCTCCTATGAAAAGCATGTATGAGTTGTCCTTCCATAACCTTTTAGATTTCCTAAGTGATTTTTCCAATTCGTGAGCTCCTTAGCTGATTTGGAAACTACTTTATGCACCTATGGGGGAATTGCTTAATTTTAGTAAGCCTGCTTTTGACTAGATTCGAATTGCATCCTCGTGCATTCAAATCCCTTATGTAATTATTTAATGTAGTAGCCTATGCTATTACAGGGTTGACTATTGTACACTGAGTTAATACAGTTTAGTGTTCATCTCCATATTCAGTCTCTTTTATGAGTGATTTTGCATGTACAATTGATAATTGTTGTGAGTAAAATTGTTATATCACTGGGTTCAATTTACACATGGTATTAGATCCTTTGTAGATCGATTTCTCTCCTTCCAATTTGTTTTGCAGTTTCGACATCAGTGACTGGGAGCCTTCTACTGACAGCCGGGACAATTTCTGAGATATGGATCAATCTCAGAAGATCATCTTGACTCCCTTCAACTTCTTTGAATGGAAAGCAGAGATGGAGATACTGTTGAGAGTGAAATGCCTCTACAAAGTGACTATGGAAATAGAATCAGAGCCCAATGCAGCTGCAGAGAAGATAAAATGGCACAACAGGAGGGATGAGGCCTATGGCCTCTTGTGTCTGAGTATTTCCAGAGACCTCCTTTTCCATCTTGATGGATTAACATCAATGAATGAAGTATGGGAGAATATTGTTGATATTTTTGGAAAGACAGATGAGATGAGGGGACATCAAATAAAAAATGAACTGATCTCCCTGAGTCCAAATATCTTTGAATCCCTGCAACTCTATTTCTCCAAGTTCAAAGCACTTGTTTTGCAGCTAAAACAATGTGGGATCGAAAATAAGGATGATCAGATGGTCTTGTCCATACTCTCGAATCTTAGCCCTAACTATTCAGTGTTTGTTTCGACCTTCTATGCCACAAAATTGGTAGCTCGAACCTGGAAGATGCCTAGCCTTGCAAATTTCATGGAATCTCTCACACAAGAACAAGACAAGTTGGTGATGATGGGCACCATCAAACCATCCAAAGACCAAGTTCTAGTTGCTGGAGATTCGAGGGTGGATTCAGAAATCAAAAAGAAAGATAAAAATCCACCTGAGAAAAAGAGAGACAAGAACAAGTCTCCGGAGGAGCCTCAAGGTTCTAAGAAGAACTACGAGAAGAAGAAAAATAAAGAAGAAATGAGCAAGTGTGCATACTGAAATAAGGGCAATAACATTGAAAGCTCCTGTATGAAGAAGCAAATAGACATGCTGACACAACTCCTGGAGAAGAATGGCATCTCCCTTCCAGACAAGAAGAGAGAAGGAGGATCAAGTTCAGAAGATAGAGAGAGAGTTCATGCATTGGTTGCTGGCACATCAAGCACACCTAGTTTCATCATTGATTCTGGAGCTTCAAGACATATGGTTTCGACCAAGGAGGCATTCTCCTCACTTGACATGTCTAAAGGTCCACCAATAGTACTAGGAGATGACTCTCTCACTGAAATTTTGGGCAAAGGGAGGATTGATCTTGATCATGGTCAGTTTAGAAATGTGTTGTATGTTCCTGGTATTTCCTCCAACCTCTTATCAGTGTATCAGATGACTCACACTGGGTCTCCAAAGAAGGTCATATTCTCCCCTGATGCAGTTGAGATCACAGAGATCTCAAGTGGTAAATTCATTGCAAAAGAAGTTGCAAATCATACTTCGAAGGTATACATGTTCTCACACTTCCTACCTTACTCAAACCCCTCTGCTCTTTTGATTCATGCTAATGAGGCAAGCAAGCTTTGGCATGAAAGTTTTGGCCACCTAAATTACAAGTATCTTTCTGATCTTAGTGAAAAAGAGATGGTCATAGGGTTACCCAAGACAAAATTTTCCAAAGGAGTCTGCCAAGTTTCTATCCTAGGAAAACACCCAGAGCATAAATTTGAGAGAGCTAGTCATGAGAGAACCTCTGCACCCATCGAGTTGATCCACAGTGATGTTGCTGGCCCATTTACTCATATGTCCATGATTCAGGTGTTGGGTCTCAGAAATGTCCCTTTTTCATCCACTTTATCTTCCACTATTTCTCACATTTCATCGTCCCCTTAACCTTTTATCATACCATTTCCATACATATATGTGGGTTTCATCTTATTATTTCCACTTTCTTCATTTTAGTATTAAAAGTGAATTTATGATTAAATATTAGAAAATAGACATGTTTTCATATACATATCTCAATTATGTGTGAGATTTGTAATGTGTAGGAATATGTAAATGATTAATTCAAAGAGACTTCTCGAATATCTCTTACACCATTCCAAAGGAGATAGTTATTCAAGCCTATTTCTAAGGAGAAGATCATGGAAGATTTGGTTGGCATATCTTATCTAGGATTCATGAGGATTTGAAGGAACCATATCTTGTAATAAGAGGAAAGTGGTTGAGAGTAGTTGAGAGAATAGTGGATCTATTCTTATCTTTTTCTTAAGGCCTCTCATGTATAAAGGAGAGTGCTCCCTCTCCATTCGGGGGGGGGGGGTAATTAAGTTAGATTAAGCTTGTAGGAGGGTTGTAATGGAAGTGGATTGGATTGGATTTTGTACTTGTTAGATTAGTCTTTGATTTGAGATTCTTAATGTGATTCAAGATTTCATTATCATGCTTCCATGTTTGTCATTTGATTATTGATTTGTGGATGTGAGCTCACATATGTCCTTGTTGTTAACTCTTTACATGTTGTATTTCCCTTACGCAATTTCATGCTTCCCTAGTTAGTGTTTCAATGCTTTCCTAGATTAGTTTGATTCAGAAAATTATATTAAGTTAGATTAGATCTACTTCAGTCCTGTACAAACATTGCACGTGCTTCGTTAGTTTATGCACCCCAAATTGACAAGTAAATAGTTGAGCAACTGTACTACAACGTAATTATTACGACATATATTTTACCCAACATTTTGGTACCGTTGCCGGGGAAGCACAAGGGATTGAGGTATTAATTTATTTTTCATGCAAGTGTGATTATTCATGCTCCTAACTTTGAGGTGACATATGGGTAAGGGCATGAAGGGTGTGTTTCAATTTCTGCAAATTAGTATAAATTTCAATTTCTGCAATTTAGAGTAAATTTCAATTTCTGCAAATTAGCGTAAATTTCAATTTCTTCAAGTGTGACTCTCAATTTCTGCAAATTAGCGTAAATTTCACTTTCTGCAAGCATGTTTATGCAATTTCAATTTCTACAACTGTGAAGAAGTTTTCATGTGTTTCAGCAAGAGTGATTTTCAGATTTTGATTTGGGTGCTGTAAGAATCCTTTTTACAATATTGTTTAACCATGAGTATCAGCTTGGAACAACTCACTCAGATCCTTGCAAAAGTCGAGATCTCCTCCTATCATGAAGAAGAGATCTTGATAGCGGCTGAGAGCTTAATTACTCCTCCACCAACGAATGAGAATTCTTATGCATCAGAACAGGAAATTGAGAAAGATAATGAGGAGCTGCAACATGATCTGACCGAGGTGAATTACGCTTACGAAAGTCTTATCGAACAATGGTTTCAAGCACGCACCAGGTTAGACGCATTTAGTTTTTATTTTGTTAATTTAGAGTTTCAGCAAAATTCACACATTCATCTATATTTCCAATTATTATTTTTTGCGAAATTGAAAGAGAACATATTTTTATTACTATTGCATGCATGGCTCCACTAGAAATTTGACTACACGTAACAGATTTTTAAATTTCAATTAGCATAGGGTAGGTAGAATTTCATTTTCAATTTCTTCTTTCATTTTCATATTTTCTTTAGTGTTGAATAAGTATGCTCTCCTCTGCGCTTCGTGCGATTGCGAGGATCAGAAAGTAGGATGTCTTTAAATTTTTCAGGAATGAATAAATTACTATTTTGCAAACATGCCTAGTTGATTTTGACTTTAATTTGTAAAACAGTTTAACTCCATTTGCAAAATGAAACAAATTAGGAATAAAAATGTGCTGCTAGAACAGCTGCAACATTCATTCTTTGAAAATTCTAGGTTGTAACTGTCACTCTATGCTGCAACTATATGGCTGAAACTGTGTGAAGCTTTCTGGCCAAACCATTTCTGTAATTTCTGTAACAGTGATGGTGCTGAAAATCACTATGATGGTAATTTTTGTAGAAGCATTCAGACCATAGAAACCCGTCTATAAAATTTCATCCCAATCCAATTTACCGTTTGTGAGAAAATCACATTTGAATTTGTTGTTACACGCCCCAAATGCTTGCTGTTACACCCCTGTCGCAGCATGCAACATCAAAATAATCTAATTTCTGACCAAACAAAAATGAATCTGGAAAATCTGAAACATAGATTTTGCAGATTAGGTTCCCGTAGAAACAGGTCGAAAAGTTATGACACAGATTTTGAGATAGAAAGAAATCATCAAACTCAGATTTTGTGGGTGAAATATCCTGAGCAGCCAACTTTCACCTCCATTTTTGTGCTAATGTAAGTGCATCTAGAAAATCTGACACATGGGTTTTTTTCCCAGCATAGCAAATTGGTTAGAGCATGATTTGTTTTGAAAAAAGGAGCTCCGGTTTAAGAAATATTGTTGGATGTTTGAGGATAAAAACTACAAAATGCAGTTGATTTCATTCGAAACAAACACGTAACCGATTGGCAATAAATAGGGGACAAAGATAGTGATCTTTCCAAACTCTACACAAACAACTGCATGCAACTTTCAAGTGATTGACGAGTTTAGGTTTGTACGAGTAGCCTCCAGTTTCTTGGGCCGACTTTGGCATTCAAACAGGCGCATATGGTTTTTTGGTTACAACACTACATGCATATCATTTTTTGATTTCTTCCAACCTGGTCGTCCACCTCAATAGCCCTGCCTCCCATCTCAAAAATATGTTGCCATCATGAACATAATTATTGATAAACGGAATAGCGAGATTGAGGAAGTTCCTAACAGCACCTTCTGGTTTTTCCCTGACACTATCTCATTCACACTGTTGGATCATAATGGATGAAATTAAATCTGTGCCTGTACCCATTTGTCAATCCTTATGATGGCCATGTATTATTTCCCGTTTTCTCTATTCTGCCAGTAATATATGCACAACACGCGTAGCTTTATTCTTCATATTGGCTAACTATCTTCTTGCATACATACGCCCGAGCCTGAGTCCGATGACTTACCTATTTCACTTCGCAAAATCCTCTCAAGCTATTTCTCATACCGATTTGGACCAACAAACGAAGAAGGTTTCTCATATGTTGAAACTTGGACGGAGCCTTTTCATATTATTCCACGTTTGTTGATAAGCCACTTTAGGCTTGGGGAGAATCGCAATGGTCCTTCATCAGGGATAATAGATGCACGGCTTCTGGCCAGCTCCTCTCCATCTAGTTGTTTCTATTTAAACAACTTGGTATTGGCTTCATGGGATAACCCTAAATGCTGGTAGGGAAACATCGCTTATGCCGGACTGTTCAATCGATCATGCATTAGTAGGGGTGGACAGGTGTTTTTTTTTAAATGATTGCATTTTTACATGGATTATCTTTGTGTTGCTGCGTTGTTGTGTTGCTGGATTCTCTGAAATACATATATTATTTTCTATACAAGCGACACATCCCAAAGGTTTTTGATTTTCTAATGAAAAGGATCGAGGCAACTGGCGTCATTTTCTGTAAGATCGAGAGCTATGATTTTGGGAGAGGCCCTCGTCTATGAAGAGACGGATCTTGTTCATGTACCCAATGCTATATTATAACATGTGGAAGAGTGCGCAATACTAAGACATATTATTAGCAAGCATGTTGTTCACACGTCGCTATTTAAGTGAGATGAATTTGTTTGCTTGTGTGCCTGTAGCGATGGCTGTTGCTTACTATTATGATTGTGCTTTCTTGTTGTTGTCCCTCGAATGCAATCATAACTGCTGTCGTGCTCACCTCTAGCACAAATTCCAAGTCCGAATCATGGGGGGGCGACATATTTGTTCAAAATATAGTATTGTACGGCCCCAAAGTGCCTGTATTCTTTTCTAAGAATATTGCTCTATCATATCCATCTGCTTGGAGCGATTTCGATACTAGGAGTATGTTGAGACGCAACATGGGCAATTTCATTTAGCAGGCCACCAAGTTTCTATCGACCATTCTTGATGCATATGGTGAACAAAAGTTTTTCACAATTATACAATTTTTGCATCATGAAACATATTCATCTTCTTTATTGGGGTCATCATTTGTCTTGCCCCAGGTTTCAAGTTCTTGGGTTACCACCTCCAACGAAGCAAAGGATCAGGATAATGCACCACTGATATTGAGGATGGGATAATATTTATTATTTTCATTATTCATTCACTACTACTCTGCTTCTTCTTTGGATAGCTCATTCCATTTCATTATCATCCACACAACATACATTTCATTCCATGGCGTCACTCCTGGCAGAGGGCAAGGGACCTTCACTGACTCTCAACCTCATCTTCCAAGTAAGCCTGTTTTAGCTTGTTATAATTTTTCTTTTGCATCATATACTGGTCTAAGAAAAGATATATCTATGTTCCAAAAGAGTCGAGTCTCCAGTCACTCCTGTTCTGCAATATCAAGAAAACATACTATTGTTGTAGCTTCGGTTGCCGCAAAACCTCTGAACCAGTTGCCATTTTGGAGATTCATTAATAAACATGGAAGAATACAACCAATTAAGGATCCAAACACTCTTGCGAGTGTAGTTGCTATTTTTGATAGAAACAGAAAGATCCAATATATAGGCTTCTCTAAGGATTTAGGAAATTCTTTGATGGGTCAGCGCCCTAAACTTTGCTACTTTTACAAGGTGCACAATATTAATTCTTTTGATCAGGAGATCATGATTTTCATCCATGACCAGTGGATTTCAGAACTTGGTTATATTCCGCATGGTAATTCAAATCCTACCGATAAAGCACTCTGGGAGCAGCGAGCTACTTTAGATGCTATTTCAGAAAGAGGAAGAGCTGCTGCTGCAGCTTCGAAAGCAAAGACCCTTCAGCAGATGATGCATGATAGAGGCATTAAAGAAGAGATGATATATGACCCAGTTTTACTGGAGCAAGGAAAACTCAATCTTCTTCCATCCAGAGATCTCAGTCTAGAAGAATTGGCTAAATCTACTGTAGAACAAGCTCAAGCAAGAGCCAAGAAGAAGAATGTATCTATGCCAATTCCATCAGGTGGTGTCATAGAATATGATATTGTATACGAGATGAAGTTTAAGACTAATGGGGGATGGATGTATGATGTTGCTGTGACATATGACGATAAAGAACAAGGCATCAGATTATTGTTGGAAAACTATTCTCAGAGGCTGCTGACACGGCAGATGATGACTTTTTGGAAGTGGTGGTTGTATTTTTGCTGCATAAGCAGATTCCCCGTCACACCAAAGGCATGATGAGTCAAAGTGAGTTTAACATCAATTACGTCTCAATGGGAGAAGTGTCAGTGAGGTTCAGAGATTTGCAGGAATGGTTTTCAAAGAAACTTCCAGAAGACGAGTGGGGATTTGTTAATGTTGAAAGCTATGGTGCAGAAATAGATCCACCACCTCTTACGGGTCCACTAGAATTGTCAAAACACAGTTCCAGTCACATAACGGTCCAGCGCATGGTGATGGGTGCATGGAGGAGGCGTTCAGTGGTGCACCAGAAACAAGCTATTGTCAGCTCATTTCCCTCTAGTCTTCACGTTCATCAAAGAACTTAGATTCCAAATGCTTACAACATCACGCATTTCATAGCTTGAGCCACTCCCAACAAAACCCAATCGCCTTTCTCTATGGACCATACAGAACATGTCCATACCAGTACCGATGGAATTCAAATCATTGTTTCTATCTCTCATAAATCTTCACCATCATCTGCATCATTTTGAAACACTTTGGAATTACTTCATGTATAAAGGATATATCATGTACGTAATTTTATTCAATTGGTTGAGCATGCAGGTCTGGATTTTGGCCCGCATAAGACGAAGTAACTATTTCTCCTTTCGATTGGTAAAGTTGCAACGATTATCCACTTAATATTTCAGGATGGAGGAGCGCACCCAACCCACCTGGGCGTTGAACAACCATTTTAGTATAGTTGCGCATTGAACAGCTTGCATGTTGAATAGCCATTTGAGTGTAGCTGCGCGTGCTTGCTACTTCCATGGACGTAGCTGCACGTTGAACAGCCTGCAATGTCGTTGCTACTTGCCTAACATTTTGGCATCTCAAAGGTATACAATTTTGGCATTCCTCCCTATCTATTTCTCATTGTTTGGAAAAATGTTGCTGATTAAGGTCAGACTGTATGCAACCATCTCACAATTTAATAATTATGCTCAATATTGCAACAAACCAGGGTATTCGAGTGGGTTTAGAATTTTGGTTTTTCATCATCATTTTTTTCACATGATTGAATTACAGGTGAGCTATTTGAATCGTTCTTCTCTCGCCCAACATTTTGTAAAAGCACAATAACCCTGAGAAAGAATCCCTACAAATGCGCATAAACCACGTCTTGCTTCTCATGAAAACTTGCACACAATAATTGATGAGTGTCGGACTTTGTCTAATTGATTGCTGTGTTTTTGCACAAAGCATATTACAGGTTGCTATTTGTAAGAGGGCGTTGAATGCTTTGAATATTTTATCTAACGATGTACAGGTTGATCATGCAAAGTAGCAATTGCGATTAATGCACCAAATCAGTGAGATTCCTACTCTGAACATTCGCACATTTACACTTTCCGAATTTTAGAGACCATATTACTCTTACAAATTTTAAAACTAACGCAAATTGTTGGCTGCTTTGGGCAGACCCGGGTTTACTATAATCAACCAACAACACCCCTAGCTCACTGGCCCTTTGGACGACATACCGAAAAGCAGTCTGAAGTCTCACCCGAAGTGACTCTAATGGGTTGGCCAAGGACTCAAGTGTCTTGGACCAGGTTCTATGGCAATCCTACTAGTGGCTCGCAGTTCCCCTAGCTACGAGGTCTCTTTCTCTGCGCGTCGCGCGATCTCCTACTTGTGTCACGTGATCTCCTCATCTCGCAGCTCTTCTAGCCGTGAGATATTCCTTTACACCGACGTATGATCCTTTTCTGCGACGCGTGCTTTCCCTCACTCGCGATATATCTGGCCTTATCGCATCGCCACGCACTATGCGACATGCAGCTCCTGCCCAACGCTAAGTCCTCAACCAGCGGTATCGTGCACTACAACTCCTCTGTTGGTGCGGTATCACCTCTCTGTGATATCCTACCTCCACGGTTTAGTGCACTTAGCGTTGCTCGTGTCGATGTGCGAGACTTAACATACAAGGCTATTCGATACTACAATAGTGACGGTTTCACGCAAAGCATAAATGAACCATATACAGCATGCCAAATACCTTAACTTATGTTTATCCTTCTATATTGCTGTGAACTGATTAACACATTCATTCATTAAACTGTAAAAAAAGTCCATGAGATGACTGGGAATTGCATAAGTAAACATAACGAGTAAACCAATCACATAACACTTGATTTTAATGTGGTTCACCTCCAGAATGGAAGTTACGTCCACAGAACTGTGTTTTTATTATAGCTCAGGGGAAGGTAAAACATAGTTCTGCTACACCACATATGCAGCTTAAGATCTTCTCTCTTCGATCTCTTTTCTCTTCTATATTTGTCTCCTACAATATACTCTTCCCTCTCTGTCGATCCTTGCGGATCGTTACATGCATATTCTATAAGCCAGCTACTAGTTACAGTAAGATTGCTACCGCTGATATCCCTTTATAGGCAGCCCGAAGGTCTCGCCATTACAACACTGTGGGCCTATCCCAACAGTAACCCAAAACCCTAACTAGTGACAGTCGGCCATATCTGTAGTTGAGGTAGCCGCTTTCCATCACACCACAGCTCTCTGCAGTCTTCCATGCTTCCCGGCACTGATCATGGGTACTATGCACCGCTTCGCTTTTCTATCCTTCGCCTTCAGTGCTTCAGCCTCGTTGCTCCTTCTCCTTTATGAGGTTCGCTGAGCCCTCCTGTCTTCCGCTGCTGCCTTCAATGCAGTGGTTGAGCTCTCTCTTCTCGGCCGCTCAGGTACCGTTTCCTTTCTTGACTTTTCTATCTTAAAAGTCATGGTTTCCGGCTCTGCTCTCCAGATGGAAACGTGCTACGGCGTCGTAGCTCTGTTTTATCTTCTTTTCACCAAAACTTGTTTCTCCGCTAAAATAGCAGCTTCTTCTATAGCTACGGGACCCTGCTCCAAAAGTCCCCTAACACTTACTTGTGGCTCGCCCTCGAGCCACTTCCAGCGGGCTTCTCCTGCCGTAGCTTTGCCTTGGCTTCCTGTGAAGCCCTCTGCAACCTGTCACGAAGTCCTGTGACTTCCTTCTACATTACTTCGACACTCTCTTTTGCCGAGTCAAGCAAAGCTTGATTAATATTGGCATCTTCTGTGGCGTCATTTTCCTCTCTGGTGGTGGTGAACTCCTTCATTTTTTGTTCAACCGTATCGACTATCTCTGTGATTTTATCTTGATATGGTTGAAGCAGGTCATTAATGTACATCTCCTTGGTTCTTAATTGATGCGCTTCCTGCTGCAAACAGTTCATCTCCTTTGTTTTCCTCATCTTTTGAAGAGCTGCCAAGACCTTAATTTCTTCTTTCATTTCCGCTGCAGTATTCTCTATCTGCTGAATACTTTGCTGGATTTCTACTTTCTCCGACGGCTCATCTAACTCAGCCCATGTGTTCGTCGCATCGGTTAATACTAACCGTGCTTCGTCGATGCGAGATTTCATCTGCGCAGAAGTGAGTCGAAGGGCTTCTACTCGTGCTTTCTGGTCTGCCTGGGAGGTGTCTCATATGCAAGCCTCAAGCTCAACGATCTGCACCTCATTGTCTGCCTTCATCCTGGCCACTTCTTCATCCATCCTAGTCACAGTTTCTTCCAGAGCCTTTGCTCTGTCTGCTACTCTTCTTAGCTTCTGCGGAACTGGTAAGGCGTACTCAATGTTACATTGGGGCAGTTCTAATGCAATGCTCTGCAAAACTTGAGAAATATTTTGCTCTCTTTCCTCATATGTTCGTACTTCTTCTGTCTTTTTCTGAACACTGATAGCAAGTGCTGCATTCTATTGCTTCAGCTGCGTATTCTATTTGTAAGTCTCGAGCTCTCTACTTTTGAGCTCTGTGCCTAGTTGCTGCTGGATCATTTGCAATTGGTCAATATGAAACTCTGCAAGGTTAACCTCGATGGATTGTCTAAACTAAACTGGTGGGTCCTTCATGGTAGTAGGGAATCGGATACTCCCTGGTGGAATTAACACAATATTGAGGCGATATTTTGCTAAGCTTTCCTGGCGGGACATCGACGGTGCCGAGGTTTCTCCCGTGGTCATCTTTACAGGTGGAATGTACCTCATGGCAGTCTTCTCTGTAATAATTTTTAGGTCTAGGAGTTGCTTTTCGACTACGCACTGTCTCTTTTCCTGCGACTCCTTCATCGCGTCAAGTGAGTCCTTCAATGTGTCACATGTCCTTGTTGCGATGAGTTCATAGTCATCGTCTGTCAATGCAGTCTTCAAAACTGGATTTGAGGTTTTCTTTTTTTTCTTATGTTGTGTCTCTGGTGGCCCTTCTTCTCTAGTCTTTGCCGTCTGTGCCTCTAGTGGCACTTGCTGTGAATGTTTCCTCTTCTCCCCTGGTAGTGGTGCTTCTGTTGAAGATTGCATCTGGGTGTCTGTGGTATCTTTGTCCTTGTCATGGTGTTCTGTCTGTGCAGTGTTTGATGATAGTGGTGCGGTATCTTCATATTCCTGCTTCCATTGGTCGTTGAAATATCTTGTGACTCCTTCGACGTCCCGTGCTGTCATCCTAAATGAGCCAGGAGCCCAATCATCCCGCTTAGTCCTTTTCAGTCGCAGATAGATTAAATGGTTGTCTGCCATAAAATTAAGCCGGCTATCGTATATGTCCATAGTCTCCGTGCTGAGCCGTGGCGTCTCTTGAATGACCTTCATCAATAGCTTGTAGTAGTCATGGAACACCATCGTATTGAGCATTTTCTTGGCTGGGCGGTTGGTCTCCCATAAGCTGGCATAGCGCACTCCTCTGGGCGCGCCACCTACTATTTGCGGAAACTGGGTATGGGGCGGCTCCTTCCATCCGACAAATGCACAAAGTATAAGCAACCACGAGAAATGGAAAGGGTGTTTGGCTTCATCCTGAGCTTCCAAGCAATTTGCTTGTAGCATATTTAATAAGAATAGAGACCAATTGAACTGTTCCCCCTCTATGACCTGTATGGCAAGGTGAATTACGGATCCTGTAACTTCCTTTGGTCGAACCTTGGTTAGCAGTCTGCCCACGAGCAGACTGGTGGTGAATCTAAGTGTCTCGTTTTGTATGCTTGAAATGTCATAAGCCTGTCCTCCTCTCTGTAGCTGATACTTAGTTACTAGGGCTTGTGGTAACTTGGAGTCCTTGGTTTTTCCTGCTGTCTGTATGTCAGGGTGTTTACCTGTCTTAGATAGGCCGGTGATACGATGTATCAAATCAACATTCAGGTCAACCTTGTTTCCTAGCCAGAGGTACCCTCTGTGTACGCAAGAGAGTAAAATGCGCACCACGGCGTTAACCTCTGCACCCCGTCCAAAATGAGGTAATCTCATCAAATTGAGCAGACCTGACTGCTCAAGGATATGAACATGTGGCAGGGGAACATATTCATCTCTCCCTGTCCTTGGGTTCTTCTCAATATTTAAACAGCTGTCTAGCTTGAACTGAGGGTATGTCTTACTATCTCCCAGGTTATAATCTACAAATTTAACAACAACAGCATATCCTACTAGATCTCCATTTTCCTTTACTCGAGAATCAATGGGTGGTATGGGAACATTATACTTAGCATTCTTAGGAATTCTTGGCTCTGGTGCGCCTTCAACTCGTGGTATCATGTAGTATGTTCCACTATGAACGTCTTCCTCATGCTCTGAACTAGATTCATCATTTACCTGAGATTGGCTCCTCGTCTGTGGTTGTTGTCTGGGCTGTGACGAACTTGGAGGAGCACCCTTTGGTGGCGTTGTCATAGCTCCTGCAAGGCCGTGACGTTGAAATATTCACAAAATGTTTGCTATAGGTTCATCCTCGGACATAACCCACTTAGTGAAACTGGTGGACGTGGACTGGCTGCAACGTCTGAAAATCACAGCACTCTGTAACAAACTTAGCTCTTCACAGGGAATTCTGAACAATGCACTCTACAACTCTCGATTTTTCTGCAAACGTAACCGTCCCACTTGAATACTTTCTGCTTTTATGCCCAATACGATAATCCCGAACACAACGGTCATCTAGACTGAACCTTTCGGTCGCCATTAATGCTTGGAAAAGACCACACCCATCATCTAATCCTTAATAAATGAGGAAATCTGATCAAATTTCCCTCGGAACGTGTGTGCATAGGCGCTGGTCTCGTCGGAGATTTTCCAAATCTGGAAAAATTTATTATTTTGCTGCCAAATCTACGGTAAGATATACTGGTCATTACCTCATTAACTACCTGTCAGATACTGACTTGACTAGCCCTTTGTCGGTTGCAAAACTGAGTACGTGGTACGGGGAAACATCGCACTGCCGCGATGCGACTCCGCATCATTTGCGTAAAACAATACTACTCTTTTTTTTCTTTTTTTTTTTGAATCGTTCTGATGCAATTCCTCATACTTAGAATAATACCTACCGGTGTAGACTAGTTCCCGGTGCAATGCCTCCTTTCAACTACACTGGACATCTGCACCACTATAACTGGCTAAGCTAGGGATGAGAGGCGGGGTGGCTATCACTATAGGGATTAAGCCTACTGCCATTAACCCATGTGGGTAGAAGCTCCCCGTTCAGCTGGATGAGCTGAACGGAACCTCCCTCTGTGACTTGTTGTATCTGATATGGCCCCAGCCAATGTGTCGTGAACTTCCCTGGAAAATTAATGAATTTGCTGTCATAGAGGAGCACTAGGTCTCTAATCTGGAAAGTCTTATTCTTAATGTGTCTGTCATGCCAATCTTTTTCTTGTGCCTTCTACACTTTCTGATGGAATCCCGTGATGAATCTGTCTTCTTCTAAGGCAAGCAGCTGTGCTAGCCTTTCCTCCACTGTGTCTGTATCAGTCATCCTGGTAATCTGAGCGATTCTTAAAATGGGAAGAATATACTCCATAGGCATAACAACCTCCTGTCCATACATCAAGTTGAAAGGTGTGTGTCCCGTAAGTTTCTTGCATGTAGTCCTGTATGCCCATAATACAGCATTAACTCTGAGGTCCCAATCATTCCTCTGGCTATTGTAGACCTTAGTAAGAGCATTTTCTAAAATCTTATTAAAGGCCTCCACTGTACCATTAGCCTGGGGGTGGTAGGGAGTGCTCTTATGGTGCTGAATCTAGAATTCTTCTGTCAATGCCTCAATAGTGCTGTTAAAAAAATGCATGCCTTGATCACTCATCAAAATTACTGGGCATCCAAATCTATTGATGATGTTTTCAAAAAGGAACTGTGCGGCTGTAGCAGCATCACAATTTCTTATTGCTTTAGCCTCTGCCCATCTCGTGAGGTACTCTATTCCCATGATAATATATCTCGCACCAGTGCGCTTTCCTGGTGGGTTGATAGGACCCACAAAATCTATAGCCCATTTGTCAAATGCGCGCAATGTGACCTACGGTCGCAGTGGCATTTCTTCGCGTCGCGAGGGTTTTCCTACCCTTTGGCAGATATCACAGCATCTACAAAATTCCTTGGTGTCCTTATGCAACGTAGGCCACCATAATCCTTCCTCCAGGATTTTCTGCGTAGTTGGCTTTCCTGCGAAGTGACCTCGTACGGTTCCTGAATGTGCCTCTTTGATAATAGTTCCTTTTTCATGCGGTATCACGCATCTATGCAGAACTTCATCTGGACCTAACTTGTATAGGTGTCCTACGATAACGGTGAAGTCTGCTGCTTTAACAACCAACTGCTTATTTTGCTGCTTAGTAAAATCATCGGGTGCTACTCCTGTAGTGAGAAATTGAATAATATCGGCATAGTACTCATCTACGATCTGGATGGAAAACAGTGGCGCATCTGGAAGGTTGTCGTCTAGGTTACTTGGCTCTTCTCCTGAGTCTATCCTCGACAGATGATCAGGTCTGGCATTCAGTCTTCCTAGTTTCACGATGATTTCAAAATCATACTCCTGAAAGAGGAGTAACCATCTGTAGATTCTCCCCCCTAACACTGGCTTATTGACCAGATACTTCAAGGCGGAATGGTTAGTGAACATATTAAACGAGGCACCCAACAGGTAGTGTCTGAACTTCTGGAGCGCGTACACCATAGCTAGGCCTTCTCTTTTAGTTGTGGTGTAGTTCTTCTCTGCTATCGAGAGCTTTCTGCTAGAGTATGCGATAGGATGGTCAATGTCCCCTTCTCTTGGTTTTGTTAAAACAACCCCTAATGCGATGCCAGACGCATCCACATGTACATGAAATGGCTTAGTCCAGTTTGGAAATACTAAGATGGGTGCTGTAACCATATTTTCTTTAAGTGTGTCTAGACTCTGCTAACATTCCTCGTTCCATAGGAATTTTACATCTTTCTTTAGCAATTTATCCATTGGTGCTGTAATCTTTGCATAGCCCTTGATGAACTTTCTGTAGTGCCCCGTATGACCAAGTATTGTCCTCAGTTGCTTGACTGAGTTGGGTGCTAGAAGGTTTACAATGATGGCAATCTTCGCGGGATCTACCATCAAGCCTTATCTGCAAACAATGTGACCCAACAAGATACCAAATGGTGCACAAAATATACATTTCTTCAAGTTTAGAGAAATCTGGTACTGCCTACATTTATCTAACATCAGTCTTAAGTCTCCTATATGCTTGTCAATTAGTCCAAATACAGTCCAATCATCGAAATATACTTCTAAGAATTTATGGATGTATTCTTTAAATACGACAACAACTACTCTAGAAAATATAGCTGGTGCATTCTTAAGACCAAAGGGCATTACCGTATACTGGAACAAGCCCCATTCTGTTGCAAAGGTGGTCTTGGATCGATCTTTTGGATGTATTCTGATCTGATGGTATCCTGAAAAGCCATCAGTGAAGGAGTAGACCTCCTGTCCTCCCACGTTGTCAAATACCTCATCAATGAACGGTGTCGAAAATGGATCGTGAAGCGATGCATAGTTGAGCTTGCGCAGATCGACACAGATCCCGATGTCTCCTTTTGTTTTCTTTTCTTGTATGACCATGGGGCTAACCCATTCGCTTTCTTCTACTGGCTCAATGATTCCTGCTGCTAGCATCTTATCGATTTCGTCCTTTACTTTTTCTTTGTAGCGCGGATTCAATCTATATGGGCACTGCTTAACTGGTCTAGCATCCTCCTTCAATGGTATCCTCATAACTCCCAGGTCACCAACTATTCCCTTCATCTCTGTGAACTCAGTGGGAAATAGGTCCTGATAGTCATGTAACAAGTCGGCAATCTGTCTGACTGTTTCATCGTTCCAATAGTCTCCAATAGAGGCAAACTTAGGTTCTGCGTCTGTTCCAATATTGATCTTTTTAATTTTGATGGGTTCGGTGATTGCTGGAATCTCTAACTGTGGTCCCCCAACATCGCAAGTCCCTTCTGACTCCGGAATTTTGGTGTTGCGAGGATCCTCATCCTCATCCTTATCTTCATTGTCTGGCTTTGCTGCGAAGTTATAGCACTCAAGTGCATCTTGCAACTAGATGGCCCACTCAGGTTGAGCCTGCACTAAGGTGGTACAGTCTTCAAATATCTTGATCTTGATTATGTCTAGGGCCTGAGCAAAACTTGGATGTTCTGATTCAAACACGAAGGTGAGTAGGAAACTGTTTGTCATAAGTGACCATGTGGTCATCCCCTTGCGCAACTCCATCTCTGTGTACCAGTTCCTTGGAACTGTGTCCAATGTGTGAATGAATCTGTGAACCCATTCATCCTCGGGAATGTCCAACCAGTTCTGTTCACATGTCTGAATGTGTGCTCTGGGATCAGTTTCTCCTGTGTACTTCTGCTGGACATACTCTTTGTCAATAGAAAATATGATCGCCATCAGTCTTTTAATATCATCCCATGATGTGATATTCTCTTTATGCGCATACCACCATCTTGCAGGTGTGGCTCGTACTACAAGGTCCATAGTTGCGATCCTCTGCTCGTAAGGAATCTGTTGCTCAAACTACTCAAGGAAGTCTTGAATATCTGTCAGACCATGATATGATGGAATCTTAGTGGTCTCTGCGCCAATCCATCGTAGTGACTTACTCATAAATGCACATCTGTGCGCTGAGACTTCATGAAGTCTGTTCTTCCAGTTCTCTAGACCAATATCGGAATCCGATGCGCATGAGCTATCGCATCGCTAACTGATGTTCCCTTCTGCGGTTGGATTGATGTAGTCGCTCTGGTTCGCAGTCATCTGGTAGAGACTATCCATGTTATGTGCCTCCTCCTCTACTCGGATAGGTTCAATGTATCTAGGACCCTGGTGAGGATCCAACGGTGCGATGACCCGGATCTGTGCATCCTCAAAGGTCATTTTTCTTCTCTTTAGGTCAATGACAACTTTACCACCGATCGCCCAATCGATACTTAATAATGCTGGATACGGTTGACTATCGCCAATGATTTCTATAACCTCAAAGTCCACAAAACTGCGAACTCCGTCAATCTCAACTGGCACCTGCGGTAGTCGACCCAAGGGTGATACTCGCTGCTGATTAGCTAATCTCAGGTGGATAGGTGATCTAACTAACTGAAGGCTACCCATCTGTTCCCATTTCTGCTTAGTTAGAACATTCACCTCTGATCCTAGATCTAAGAAGACTTTGTCCATTTCAAACTCTCCAATCTGTGTTGTGAGCTTCATCTCTCTTCCGGTCCTTGTATGTCCTGTAATATTATGAACAGCGCGGTGTGCACTGCCCGAGAGAGAAGGTTGCTGACACTGATCTATGATGCAATGTAGCTCACCAATAGATTTTTCATTTCTCATGAGTTTCAAGCAACTGCACAGGAAGGATTGTACACTTCCTGTCGATTCATCCTCGTCGCATCTTCCCGATGTGGTAGCCTGCGGTATCTGTTCTGGGCTATCACCACAAGGTGCTTGCTGCGGTACGCCCCTAGACGGCAGTACCTGTGATCCTGATTGCGTAGGTTCATCAAAGGAAGCCTTGGCTTCGTGAAATGTCTCTTTATTCTTCTGTAGGTTGAGTGCTATTGCTTTACTAGGAGCTCTGCGCACCCACTCCTGGATTGTGTTCTTTTCGGTCTCCTGCGATGTCCTACTAGTAGAAACACCGCTACGAGTCACAATATTGAATCTTGGTTCTGGTTCTACCTGCTCAGCAGCAATAAGCTGGATGTTCTAGTGTACTACTGGCTTAGGGTCTTTGATCTTAGCTATCAAGGTAGGACACTCCTCTATGGTATGATCATAATATTTGTAGTAGTTACAAGTGGTAGTGGGGCTCTGACAGTCCCTAGCATAGTGTCCTACAACTCCGTAGTTATAAAAAGTGATTGGTCCGCGACCACGGCCAAAACCTTCTCCTCTGCCAAATCCTTCTCCTCATGCAAAGCCTCCTCCACGGCCACCATAAGTCGGATCAGGCTGTGGTCCTGCTGCTGGAACCTGTGTTTCTGCTTGGACTCTTTACACATCATGTTTTCTATCTAACATGAGATCATAGGCTCGGAAATCCTGTTGATCATGTCCGACGGAGCTGCAGAAGACACAGTATAGGTTCTTAGGTGTCTGTACATACTTCTGAAGCAAAGGGCATTGTTGAGGCGGATGTCCTTGTGTTTTGCATATTTCACACCATGGCCCTTGCATTCGTGGTAAGGGGTTAGGAGCCCCTGACGCTAAATATTCTACAAAGACTAGATAGTTGTCTTTGGTATGACCCTGTGCTCTACATTGTAAGCACCATATGTCTTGCATAACCTCTTTTCCTTTCTTAAGTTCATGTATCTGTAACGTGAGGTTGGCCAACTGGTTCTGTAGAGTTGTCATGCCTGCACTAGTTTCTGCTAAAGGTGAAGCTTCTAGTTTCATTGCCATCTCCAACGCGTCATCCTGCGTCTGGAGTTTCTGCTGCATTAGTGGTAATATGATGCATGGGAGCAGTGCTGCAATAAACCATTCCTTATGCTACTCCGGCGCAAACTCAAAGCTTACTTGGTCTATAAGAGCTTTGAATTTCTGGTCAAAGTCCCATACTGATTCTGATGGTAGCTACTTAATATCCTTGATCTCTGTAATGCACTGAGATTCAGACTTAGGTTTCTTGAACTCTTTAATCATGGCATTCTTGACCCGGGAAAGTGTCTTGGGTACTGTGGTATACTTTATGTACCATGTTAAAGCTCGATCTCTGAGTGTAGTGACCAACTGTACAAGTTTAAGGTTATCATTGTTGATTGTTTTAATTGTCCACATGGCTTCACATAGAAACCAATGCTGTTCTGGGTCCTCTGCTCCTGTACCCTTAAAGGTAGGTAGCTTCATATCATCTCTGCGGTAGGTTTTGATTGACTATATTACTACCACTCGGTGGTGTAGGTGAAGGTGATGTAGCGGTAGTAGGTACTGTCTGTGAGCTACTGGATGGAGTACCTATGGTATTACTCTGAGTCCTGGTCTGTTTCTGTGGGGTATAGGGCTAGTAAGGGATACCCCCCCCTGGTTCTTCTGTGGTACTAGGACTCGGTTTCCTAATATTGTCTGAACTATCTCCAAATACAGGAGAGCCGAAAGCTACTTTATATTTCTTGCCACTATGTGTTCGTCCAATGTCATCAAAATCACTTTCAAACTCTTGTGACATTACTATCTTTACTTATTCATCTGAAATCATGTCTATTACTCATTTTTCATGTAGCAGCATCTTAATGGAAAAGTTTAGAGACTTTAGGTACTTACCACGATATCCTTTGAAGAAGTACCGCTCAACCTCGCTGAAGCTTTTTCTCTGGTCAACTGCAAGACAGAAGTCCACTGCTCTTGTAATTGGATTGTCGAGTCTCTGCACGGTCTAAATCAGCTCCGGTGTCTAGACAATGTTTCTTTTCTTCTTGAATATGTTCCTATCTATCAACTTTGATAACCAGTCATAGAGCTCGATTCCATAGGTGGCAAAAAATATCGCACGTATATCTGAAGCTATATGCTTTTGTAACCAGTCCTCTGTGCTCAGTTTAGGGCTCCGATTTTCTTTCTTGGCAAACTCCCTTAAGTTTGAATCCATCCACTGGTGAAACTCTTCTCTAGTGGGATGCCAACAGAACATTAGCGCTCAGTTGTTCAAAACTGGCAACGGAACCATTTGTTGGCTTCTTTGGGCAGACCCGGGTTTACTATAATCAACCAACAACACCCCTAGCTCACTGGCCCTTTCGGCGACAGACCGCAAAGCGGTCTGAAGTCTCACCCGAAGTGACTCTAATTGGTTGGCTAAGGACTCAAGTGTCTTGGACCAGGTTTTGTGGAAATACTACTAGTGGCTCGCAGTTCCCCTAGCTGCGAGGTCTCTTTCTCTGCGCGTCGCGCGATCTCCTGCTCGCATTACGCGATCTCCTTGTCTCGCAGCTCTTCTAGCCACGAGATATTCCTTTACACTGACACACGATCCTTTTCTGTGGTGCGCACTTTCCCTGACTCGCGATATCTCCGGCCTTATTGCATCGCCATGCACTATGCGACACGCAGCTCCTACCCAACGCTAAGTCCTCAACCAGCGGTATCGCGCACCACAGCTCCTCTGCCAGTGCGGTATAACCTCTATGTGATATCCTACCTCCGTGGTTTAGCGCACTTAGCATTGCTCGTGTTGACATGCGAGACTTAACATACAAGGCTATTCGATACTACAATAGTGACGGTTTCACGCAAAGCATAAATGAACCATATACAACATGCCAAAGACCTTAACTTATGTTTATCCTTCTATATTGCTGTGATTTGATTAACACATTCATTCATTAAACTGTAAACAAAGTCCATGAAATGACTGGGAATTGCATAAGTAAACATAACAAGTAAACCAATCACATAACACTTGATTTTAACATGGTTCACCTACAGAATGGAAGTTACGTCCACAGAACTGTGTTTTTATTATAGCTCAGGGGAAGGTAAAATGCAGTTCTACTGCACCGCATATGCAGCTTAAGATCTTCTCTCTTAGATCTCTTTTCTCTTCTATATTGCTCTCCTACAATATACTATTCCCTCTATGTCGATCCCTGCAGATCGTTACATGCATATTCTATAAGCTAGCTACTGGTTACAGTAAGATTGCTACCGTTGATAACAGAACCAGAGCTAGGCTTCTACAACAGTCTAATGGTATGCAAAAACACTACTAACAACTGAATGAACCAACTAACTAACCAACCCTTTTACAATACAAAATATATCCCTTTATAGGCAGCCCGAAGGTCTCGCCATTACAACACTGTGGGCCTATCCCAACAGTAACCCAAAACCCTAACTAGTGACAGTTGGCCATATCTGTACTTGAGGTAGCTGCTTTCCATCACACCACAACTCTCTGCAGTCTTCCATGCTTCCCGGCACTGATCATGGGTACTATGCACCACTTCGCTTTTCTGTCCTTCGCCTTCAATGCTTCAACCTCGTTGCTCCTTCTCCTTTATGAGGGTCGCTGAGCCCTCCTGTCTTCCACTGCTGCCTTCAACGCAGTGGTTGAGCTCTCTCTTCTCGGCCACTCAGGTACCGTTTCCTTTATTTACTTTTCTATCTTAAAATTCATGGTTTCCGGATCTGCTCTCCAGCTGGAAACGTGCTACGGCGTCGTAGCTCTGTTTTATCTTCTTTCCACCAAAACTTGTCTCTCCGCTAAACTAGCAGCTTCTTCTGTAGCTGCGGGACCCTGCTCCAACACAAATGGACGTTCTCTAATTCCTGAACACAATGTGCTTAATGTTAATTTGTCTTTCTTAACGTCTCTTCATGCAGTAATTGATGATTACACGAGTGCAAAGGCATAGGTATACAAATGCATTTTATTTTCTTCGCTTTGCCCCATTCCTACTTATTTTTGCATTTTATGATTATCTCACGAAGTTTTAAGTGCAGGATTGGTACTAAGTATGATTGCAGGAATGACAACACTCGCCTTCCTTCAAATAATCTCAAAACTTTTTATTGATAGCTTGCAGGAGCTATTACTCCGCATAAACATCATGACACTTGTTGTTACATGAAAATCATTGGGAAACCCTTTTGCATCCTGAAATATTTCCTCGTATTCCTCCTTCACAGCAGATTGATCATCCCCATGGTGCAGCCATTTTCCATTACCTTATCCTTCCTTATTTCTCGCACATCTATTTTTCTGAGCAACATACATCATTTCTTTTATCATTTTTAGTTAATTTTTTCCTTCTTTCTCTATGCCAGTTTGCCTTCTGAATAAAACCAGTCACCTCCTTTTCCACAACTACACTTCCTTGATTTCATTTCCATAAATCCTGTCACTACTGAGATCTTTGTTATAGTCCTACCAAATCTTTTTATGAAAACTCGCATTCACTGATGTGGGATTACTTAAGGCCCACGTTTCAACAGTCTTGCCCCATCGATGTCAGCACCTTATCTGGGATATAGACTAGAGTTCATTTTGAGTACCTAGAGACTTGCATGCCTTAATGGCAAGTTCTCTTGCTGACAATCATGGGAATACATCAATGTCCCTTGATCATCAGATCTTGCAAGTGGCTCGACCTCAACACATCTATTCGCACTTTGCAAGATGTACTCGATTACCTTGGCACTCATTGACATCAATGGTGAGTTGCCTCGCACTGGTTAATGGCATTCATCAATGGTCGGTAATCCAGTGATTTCTCTTCATGCTCGACATCGACACATCCATTCGTATGATTAACATTGTGTTGGGGCCTGGAAATTCGCAGGCGGAAATAGTAAGGGATTCTCCCCAATCAATGTTCCCAACTAGCTAGTTGACTCTTTAGAATAGGGAATCCATCCAGTTTGCGGTCCGGCTACCGTAGGTCAAGCAACAAAACAAAGGCTTTACCGGTTGCAGCCCGGCCCACCAAATTTTTTGTATTTTGACTTTAAGAAATGAGATGCAAGTGCCTAACTAAATGTAGAGCGAACAAGATGTAGGGAGAAGTCACAATGTGATGCACAGGTTCTTACCTCTCGTCTTATGCTCGCAAGCAACCGAATCAGATACGATAAGAAATAAACTAACTATCTAATCTATCCCTATGGAGCAAGGTTATCATCCTGGGTGAGCAATACATCTTGCACATGCATTATGAAGAATCACAGATAGCTGATGTTTCTTTTAAAACACATGAACACTTATAGATATTTAAATAACCAGATAGCCGATCATTTTATAACAACAATAATTGCCCACTATGGAAAATATCAAAAAGAGATACCGAAGAACATTCAACAAGAACATAAGTTCAGGAAATTAAACATTCTCACAGCAAATGAAGCACCGCTGAAAATGAAATAGTTCCTCTTCAACATTATTCATTGATTCGCATTTATACATTCCATTCTACTCTCTCCAACAGGTAAAATTTGCAGTTTCCTTTGCAAAATGAAGTAGTTCCTCTTACAAGCAAACATTTACAAAATTTTCCAAGGGAAAAATCCCTTTCTTCTTCCCACTTTCAAATATTTAAACTACAACTACTGAGTGCTTTGTTTTTCTCCCCAGACACGTGGTCTTTCAGTTTCTTCAACACTTCATATTCCGATCTTTTGTCAGTATGTGATCACGAGACACTTGGTAACTGATCCGTTTCTGGGATCATGCCTTTACAGCTCCGGACTTCGTTTCGATTTTCCTCGTTTCAGTCATACATCTGCCAAACAGGTTAGTCTTTCTTCTTATCATGGTGGATTGACCGGTCTCCTTGAAACTGCCTGCAGTCAATTCATGAGCATGGTTCAACAACAAATATTATCAATTAACCACCATCCTACAAGGAACTGGCCGGGTGAACCACATACGGGCCTGGAAAAATATCCCATGGTCACCGGCGGGAAAAGAAATTCAAGTCGGCAGCCAGAAGGAAGTGAGCTCGGGGGCTAGGAGGATTTGTCAGCCGCAACGGCGGGTGAGGCTTAAGTCGCATCCAAGCGAAACGCGGGCGGGATATGCCATAAATCGGACGTCGGATGGTTTTAGTTTCGGAAACCAGAAGACTCTAGGAGCTGCAACGGCGGAGGAGGAGGGTTAGAGGATACGTGGAGTGGACGGGAAAACTTAGTCAGACGTCTGAAGACACTCAGATCAGGAGCAAAAAAGATCTCCCAGCCGCAACGGCGAATGAGTAGAGGTTACAGACAAGCGATCGAAGGCTAAAATGAAACGGTTGTCGGATGGGTTCAGACTTCGGATGGAGAAAAGGTCTTGGAGCCGTAATGGCAGAGAGGCTGAGACTTTGCAGCTTCCGATTCAGCAGCAAAAAGAGGCCCGAATACAGGAAAAGTCAAATATTTGAACAGCGTTAACAACCAAAGTCGTTTTCTTCGCAAAGGCTGCCGTGAAGAACAAAATTTTACTTCTTCACAGCCAGAAATCGATGACTTAACCAAAATTGAACATGGCATAAATAAAACTGCTGACATCCAATATTCAAAGTAAAATGAAAAGAAGGTATGCCCGAGAGGCTCAAGCATTTAATGATCCCACCAAGCAAAAATGATGAGGAGGGGCCGATAATTTAAATAAATTTGGGGGAACAGTTGCGGCAGCAACAACTGGCGATTACTTGGTGAAGCTAGATATCTGGGTGATTATACTTTGAGAAATAGACTGTTTAACCAGAATTCTTCTAATGAATTCTTCCGGCGATATGGATTCCTCGACCGACAAAAGTGTGTACCTTAATCATTGATGATGGTCCATTTGGGGGAAGGGAAAACGAAGACCTTCAAGTCCAGAAAACTATGTTGAGGCCAAGTATGCGTTTCATTATTACCTCTGTTTTCAGGTAGCTAACAGCGTGGACACCATAGGATTGTAGCAGATAGTAAACATCAGTATTCGTTTGTTCCCCGTTCCCAGGCAATTTTAAAAGCTTTTGTGCTTTTGGACTTTTGTCCCTTTCATCTGAGTCCTTCTGTATGCCTTTCTTACTGAATTTTAATTCAGGATCCTCTATCCCATAGTGCCCTTTTGTGTGAGTGGTGTACTTTAAGTTTCAGCTCAAGGGCGGAGAGGATCTTTTGGCAATTTAGTATTTATGATTCAGCACTTGCTTTGATTTATGATACTTTTATAGAAGTTTTGACTCTTTACTTTCCTTTTGGCATTTGTTTCTTGGCATGGGATCATTTATATTTAATACACTACTTACCTTGCTTCTGCCCATGGGTCCTTTACTGTCTCTCCTTAGAACATTTTAAATGTGACGTGGATGGAGCCCCAACATAGTACTCCAGACTCTTCGAATCTGGTTTAATTCATAGGGGTTAAGCAGGACTTCAATGCAGACAACATTTTATTTGAGAAAACTGTTAGGCTGGAAGAAATCTTTTAGCAATACACAGGCTGACACTCAACGTATTTTCTATTCCCGAAAGACCTTAATATCCTCCATACGACCGTAAGTTCGTTCCCCTTATTGAAAATCAAAAACTTAAAATTAAATCAAATGAAAGAATGACTCGAAAACAACCACACAACTTATTTATATACAAGGCAGAAAAAATCAAAGAAACTCAAGAAAAGTAAGGTTTGAGAACCAAACCATTTACTGGCAAGTTCTCCTCCTATCCCTATAAATATTGCAGCTTATATGTAGCAGGGCCAAGTTTGGCTACAATCTGAAAAGGGCCTACCCATAACTGCTGGAACTTGGTATGCTTTCCTTTCTCATCGTGGGGGTGATCCCATTTGAGGACTAAGTCTCCTACCTCAAAGTCTTTTTTTCCAGCTTTATGTTTGTCAAACCATCTATTAACTAACTCTTGCTGCTGTTTAAAACGTTCTCTAGCCTTGGATCTGGCCTCTTTTGCCTTCAGGAGATTATATATTCTTATTTGGAGAACCTCATCATCCGACCCCATAGACTCTTGAGCTAGTATGGAATATGGCAGCATGATATTGGGAGGCAGGATAGCTTCCTTACTGTACATAAGGGTATAGGGTGACACTCCTATTGCAGACTTGGGGGTGACTGTGTCAGCCCACAGGGCGTTGGGTAAGGCTGAGTGCCAACTTCGCTGGTTTTCTATAACAGTCTTCTTCAGGATTCTAATGAGGTTTTTATTGGAGGATTCAGCTAGTCCATTCCCTTGCGGATAGTAGTTAGCAGAATAATGTAATTTTATCCCTTTATCATGAGCAAATGCAGTCAATTTAATTGATGAAAAGTATTTGGCATTATCAAAAACTACTGAAATTGGAATGCCAAACCTGGTCATGATATGATCTTGTAGGAAGCTAATGACTTCGTCCTCGTTGATCTTGTGCAATGGGATAGCTTCGACCCAGCGGGTGAAATAATCAGTCGCAGTGAGAATGTCCTTGTGCAGTAGGGAAGAATTTGGTTTTATTTCCCCGATAATGTCCAACCCCCATTGTTCAAATGGTTCTGTGATCATAACAGGCTTTAGGGGTGCGGCTGCTCTAGGTTGTCTTCCACCACATCTTTGGCAGGTATCACATTTCCTGACGTGTGCATGTGCATCCTTGAAAAGCGTAGGCCAATAGTAACCGGCTCTAAGGATTTTGTGGGCTGTAGTGTCACCTGAATAATGTCCTCCAGCTGGACCGTCATGTAATTCTTCCATTACTCTCTTTGCATCTTCCTTTTCTAAACATCTAAGGAGAACCTCGTCATAATTCTTCCTGAATAACACTCCTTCAACAAGATGATAGGAGGATGATTTGAGACGCAGATCTCTTCTTTGTTTGGAATTCCAATGTTCTGGTAAGAGCCCCGACTATAAGTAATGCACGAGGTCCCTATACCAGGACTCAGGAGCTGTAAACAGAGGGCATACATCCATTACATGCAATTCTGCTTCATCTTCCCATGCGTTTTCTTCGTTGTTTCTACTTCCAGTCATCAATTTGCATAAACCTTGACCTTTCACTATAGTGGTTGGCTTGAATTCAAGATCGTATTCTTGAAGGGATGTTACCGAGTTGCCCCTTCTTTCTCCTAATTCCTATTGAATGAGAAGAGATCTTACAGCTGGGTAAGGGACTATTACCTTGGTCCGATTTTTCAATATACAAGGCCTGAATTGCTTCACTGCCTTAAACACTGCATATGCTTTCTTATCAATAGTTGGGTAGTTTAATTCAGCCCCTTGTAACCCAGTGCTCATGAAAGATATTGGGAATTCAACACCCCCATCCTCCTTTTGCGTAAGCACAGCTGCCAATGAATCATCGGATGCAAATGTATACATAATAAAGTCCTTATCAAAATCTAGAATTTTCAGAGAGGGCGCATGTGCGAGAGCAGTCTTGATTTTACTGAAAGCATTCTTTTCAGTTTCATTCCACTTAAATTGTGCATTTTGCTTGACCATCTGCTGTAATGGTTTAACAGTCTGGGCAAAGTCAGGCACAATCCTACACATGAAATTTATTGTTCCCATGAAGGATTGCATTCCTTTTTTATTATGGGGCATGGGGATTTGTTCAATGGCCTTAATTCTTTCTAGGTCTATAGATACACCTATCTTTGAAACTATATGCCCCAGTAACTTACCTTCTGTGACTGTAAATACGCACTTGTTAGGATTGAGGGAAATTCCATATTTTCGACAGCACTCAAAAATTTTCTTTAAGTGGAAAGCGTGCTCCCCTCTTTTCTTTGAGAATATAGTGATGTCATCAAGGTATACCACCACACTTCATCCAATCAGTCCGCAAAAAGCTATTTCCATAGCTCTATGAAATTTCGCTTAAGCATTAATCAGTCCAAAGGGCATCCTTCTATAGGCAAATGTTCCCCATTTAGTTTTGAATGTGGTCTTCAATCTATCTTCCTCGGCTACCAACACTTGGTTATAGCCAGAGAACCCGTCTAACAATGAAAACATTTTAGAACCAGAAACCATATGTAGCAATTGCTCCATGGGAGGTACCGGATAGTTGTCTTTATCTGAGGCGTGATTCAAGTTTCTGAAGTCCATGCACAGTCTGATTTCTCCCGACTTTTTTCTGACCGGTACCAAATTAGACACCCACTCGGAGTGCCTGACTTTAAAAATAATCCTGGCGTCTAACAATTTCTTCACTTTGCTTTGAATCAGTGGCTCCAACTTGGGGTGCATCTTCCTTAACGGCTGCTGATATGGCTTGATTCCTGCTTTAATAGGGATGACATGCTTGATAATACTGGTGTCGTAGGTCTTCAAATCTGCATACGTCCATGCAAAGATATCTTTGTACTGTTTAAACGGACTGAGGAACTTGTCTCTTTCCGCTGGTGAACAACATTTGCCGAGGTTCATGAACTTGGGATCCGTTTCAGTCCCTAATTTTATTAGCTCGAACTGTAGAGTCGAGCTATGCGTCTTCACATTAGCGGGTCTTCTAAACTTTTCATTCAAGTCAAACATATTCTCTAATGTTCTGACCCCTTTGGGAATGAAATTGTCATATTTCATTTCATCCTGATGTTCTTCATCGTCGATAATGGCCCCTTTAAAGGTCTCATCATTTGTCAAGCACTCGATTATTTGCTGATCAACGTCAAATACTCGCAAGTTGGTGATCATGTCGGGTACTGATGGCCTGAAAAGTAATTCAATAGAGCATTTGTTATTAGTGGGAACCAACCTAGCGGCCGATGTAGCTAGAAGATCAGCGGCTGCATTTTTTATTCTTGGGGTTGAAATAATGTTAAACGCATGAAAACATTTAAGCAACTCCCATACCTCATTTCGGTAAGCTTTCAAATGGGGGGAAACACAATGTATTTGATTTCTTATTTGCTTCACAACTATTTCCGAGTCCCCAAAAACTTTTAAATTACTAACCTGTAGCTCAATTGCTTTCTTGAGTCCCTGCAGCAGTGGTTCATACTGAGCCGTATTGTTAGTACACTCAAACTCTAACCTACAGGACAGGAAGTGTTTATTTTTTTGTGGATCAATAAGGACGCAGCCGGCCCCTGACCCTTCTAATGTTTTCGAGCCATAAAAAAATAAAGTCCAAAAAACATTATCTACTGAAAACGAATCTACTCCTACTTCTAAATATACTATTTTACAGTCAATCTCACCAGCCCGAGAAAAACGAAGGAGATCAGGCTGGGTGTCAGATGTGTCGTTGGCCTCTTCCGTTTGATAATTCCCTGGTTCCAATTCAAGAAAATAGTTTCACAATACAAATTCGACTGGTATATTCTTCTCATCCAATTGAGTAACATTGTACTTCATATGAGGTTCTCTCAAAACCTTAATCTGATTGGGACTCCCTTTGTACGGCAACCAAAGATGTGACCAATCTTAGGCGAAATATCCATTCAACTTAGCTGACCAATCTCTGCTCAGGACCAGGCCATAAGCATCTGGTATATCAGCCACCACAATGTTAATAACTTGGCATACTCTGTCATCGGATTCCAGGCGGATTAGGACGTCTTCCATCTCACCAACTACCTTGACATCTGTCCTATCCAATTGCACCACCCTCCACGTAGTTGGCCTAGGATACCCATTTATTTTCTTACACACTGATATGGGCATGACATTAATTGACGCCCCTGAGTCCACTAGACAATTGTGCACGTTATGATTAAAAATTTCAAATGTCAGGAGGAAAGGTGGGTGTTTAGTTTTAGCCTTACCTGCAGTGATAGCTTCTCCAATTTCTTCTTCATCCCGAGGCTGATTTTCAGTGGGAAGCTTCTCTTCTGACGTTTCAAGTGCATTCAACAACTTTTCTTTCTGCTGAGGTACTTTGCACATCTCAAACAGTGAAACATTTGCCTTTATCTTCTTTAATTCTTCGACAATGCCATATTCAATTTGTTGTTTAATGGACTGAGATTTGTCAGAACTCACCTTATCTTCTTTTGGCTTGGTCGACATTCTGTTCTGCTTGGGATCTTGACTGGTAATAGTGAATTCCAGAATCTTATCAGCCAAGGATTTATCTTGAAATTTCTTCTTGATGTTTCTTTGCAGCCTTCTGATCTTTGGGAGTAAAAGACTGTCATCACTAACGGTCTCTTGGCTTCTAGTGGTCACATTAGCTTCCCTGACATTCTTGTGTCTCTGAGAATCTTCCTCCTCTGCATCGAGTAAGGAGACAGAATTCCATAATGCCATGGTCTCCTCCTCCTGTCCTTTTGTATAAGTGGAAGCAACACTTTCTTTCTTTTCATCATCATCTTCCTCCGTTAACCTTGAATCCAACATCTGATTCATGACTAATGTCATTGAATTTATCCATTGCGGACAGTTCTTTTCGGAATGAGGTTGTTGGTGAAAGGTACAGAAATTTTCCATCCCGATCTCTGTTAGATTCATGGATGTAGTCCTCTCTTTTCTTATAATATGGCCTGAAGAACTTCTGTGCTTCTTTCTCTTTTTCTAAGTCTATGATCTTCTTAGACATCTTTTGCATTATTTTAGCCATACTTTCATAATCCGCTGACTTTTCTTCCTTAGGCTTTGTGAACAATAAGGTTTTTCTTCTCGCACCTTTCTCTCCTTATTGTTCTGGATAGTCTTCAATGCTTTCTCTTTCCGCTTCCACCACTTCTGCCTCTTCATAGGTCTCTATCAAAGTAGTCTTGGCCCTACCTTTTGCAAACATGGCCAAATCAGGGCCCAAAGCTGAAGTATAGTATTCAATCAGTACTTTGTCTAAAGGCTTATCTATTTCAGAGAAATTTTTAAGATATGCTGCAAACCTTTGTGTGAAACTATGCACTTTTTTTTTCTTTTTCTTTCTTTAATGCACACAATCCTTTCATGAGGGAAGCGTGAGCCTTTTGGACTGCATACTTGCTCCTGAACATTCTTTCGAAGGTATCCCAGTATGGGATAGATTTGGTAGGAAAACCAAAATACCATGAGGCCGCAGCTCCTTTAAGGCTATGCGGGAATAGTCTACACACCACATCTTCGTGTTCCCCATCCCTCAAACCTTCTATTTCCAAGTAGAAACTTTTTAGATGATCATCCACTAGGATCTTCTCATTGGGGTCAAATTTAGGCAGTAACTTCTCAAAGGCTTGAGGTAGGTCATGCAAAGGCGGGGTCAGATTTAGAGGTGACCTAGCTTTCCAAGCTGGCGGTGGATTTGGTTGATTAGGTGGAGGTTGATTTGCATTAAGGCCAGCCATGAGTTGAGGTGGAGAGTGCAGAGGGGAACCAACAGGAGTGTGAGGAGGTGAACCAACAAGGGTGTGAACAGGAGAACTATAAGGGGTGTCTGGGCCTACTTGGTTCAAAGGCAATTCAACTTCCTGTAAGGCGGTTTCCACAAGTTCTTCCCAGTCTCCAACCAACAGTGAATCTTCTACTATAGGACGGTCTTTCTTCTTGTACTCTCTTCTATGCAATTCGTGGATAATCGGAAACCCTCCAATCTTATTTACGTAAGCACGGGTATGTCTTCTCAGATCGTTAACAATTTCGTTGCGAACAGGATATAGAAGTTCTCTGTTTTCTTCTTCTGGAATTGGATTACACGGTCCCCTACTTTCAGAACTATAACCAGTGGAATAATCTTGGTAAAATGGGTTTCCTCGGCCAGCCATGCACTGGCTTCCCTCCTTCTAGCGCCAAAACTGTTGGGGCCTGGAAATTCGCAGGTGGCAACAGTAAGGGATTCTCCCCAATCAACGTTCCCAACTAGCCCGTTGACTGTTTGGAATAGGGAATCCGTCCAGTTTGTAGTCTGGCTACCGTAGGTCAAGCAACAAAACAAAGGCCGCTACCGGTTGTGGCCCGGCCCACCAATTTTTTTGTATTTTGACTTTAAGAAATGAGATGCAAGTGCCTAACTAAATGCAGAGCGATCAAGATGCAGGGAGCATTCACAATGTGATGTGCAGGTTCTTACCTCTCATCTTATGCTCGCAAGCAACCGAATCAGATACGATAAGAAATAAACTAACTATATAATCTATCCCTAGGGAGTAAGGTTATCATCCTGGGTGAGCAATACATCTTGCACATGCATTATGAAGAATCACAGATAGCCGATGTTTCTTTTAAAACACATGAACACTTACAGATATTTAAATAACCAGATAGCTGATCATTTTATAACAACAATAATTGCTCACTGTGGAAAATATTAAAAAGAGATACCAAAGAACATTCAACAAGAACATAAGTTCAGGAAATTAAACATTCTCACAGCAAATGAAACACCGCTGAAAATGAAATAGTTCCTCTTCAACATTATTCATTGATTCGCATTGATACATTCCATTCTACTCTCTCCAACAGCTAAAATTTGCAGTTTCCTTTGCAAAACGAAGTAGTTCCTCTTACAAGCAAACATTTACAAAATTTTCCAAGGGAAAAATCCCTTTCTTCTTCCCACTTTCAAATATTTAAACTACAACTATTGAGTGCTTCGTTTTTCTCCCCAGACGCGTGGTCTTTCAGTTTCTTCAACGCTTCATATTCCGATCTTTTGTCAGTATGTGATCAGGAGACACTTGGTAACTGATCCGTTTCTGGGATCATTCCTTTACAGCTCTAGACTTCGTTCCGATTTGCCTCATTTCAGTCATACCTCTGCCAAATGGGTTAGTCTTTCTTCTTATCATGGTGGATTGACCGGTCTCCTTGAAACTGCCTGCAGTTAATTCACGAGCATGGTTCAACAACAAATATTATCAATTAACCACCATCTTACAAGGAACTGGCCGGGTGAACCACACACGGGCCTGGAAAAATATCCCATGGTCACCGGCAGGAAAAGAAATTAAATTCAGCAGCAGGAGGATCTGCCAGCTGCAACGGCGGGTGAGGCTTAAGTCGCAGCCAAGCGAAATGTGGGCGGGATATGCCATAAATCGGACGTCGGACGGTTTTAGTTTCGGAAACCGGAAGACTCTAGGAGCCACAACGACGGAGGAGGAGGGTTAGAGGATACGCGGAGCAGATGGGAAAACTTAGTTGAATGTCGAAAGACACTCAGATCGGGAGTGAAAAAGATCTCCTAGCTGCAACGGTGGATGAGTAGAGGTTACGAACAAGCGATCGAAGGGTAAAATGAAATGGTCGTCGGATGGGTTCATACTTCGGATGGAGAAAAGGTCTTGGAGCCACAAGGGCAGAGAGGCAGAGACTTTGCAGCTTCCGATTCAGTAGCAAAAAAAGGCCTGACTATAGGAAAAGTCAAGGATTTGAACAGCGTTAACAACGAAAGTCATTTTCTTCGCAAAGGATACCCTGAAGAACAAAAGTTTACTTCTCCACGGCCATAAATCCATGACTTAACCGAAATTGAACATGGCATAAATAAACCTGCTGACATCCAATCTTCAAAGTAAAATGAAAATAAGGTATGCCCGAGAGGCTCAAGCATTTAACGATCCCACCAAGCAAAAATGATGAGGAGGGGCCTAGAATTTAAATAAATTTGGGGGAACAGTTGCGGCAGCAACACATTGTACCATCGGGTTTGTAGCGGGTGAAGACTATACACTCTTTCCTGATTCCCTCAGCAGTTCCAGCAGCTTGAATCCATCTATGAGAGTCTAACAGTTCCACATTTTCATCAGCACCGGTTCAGATCTCTCCACTTCACATGCTCTGATTTGGAACTATCGTCATAATCACCACATTTTTCCATTATCATCATTCCATTTTCATCCCATTTACCATTCCCAAAAATTTCTTTTTCAAAGATCCCCTGATGCACTTTACTTCATGCATTGATATACATTGGCATGATTCATACCCGATTGAGAAAAGGATTTCTTATACTCAGTGATGCTCTCTTATGCACATTGATAGCTTACGATTTCCAATGAAGTGTGTGGTTACAATTATTATCATAACAGCAAGCGAAAAAATAATGAAATGAATGTTGTTAACACAAGAACCAACATTCTTACATTCATGGTTGTCACACAAGAACCAACCATAGGAAAATGCCAGCTGTTACTCATGAGTTGTTATATCTTGGAAACATTCATCATTAAAAAGGCATCATCAATCAAAGCCAAAGTTTATATACCAAAGGTTCTTCAGAGGATCCATGCATGGTTGCATGAGGACATGCAACACCTTGAGTTGGGGGGAGATGCTGGGTCTTAGAAATGTCCCTTTTTCATCCACTTTATCTTCCGCTATTTCTCACATTTCATCGTCCCCTTAACCTTTTATCATACCATTTCCATACATATATGTGGGTTTCATCTTATTATTTCCACTTTATTCATTTTAGTATTAAAATTGAATTTATGATTAAATATTAGAAAATATACATGTTTTCATATATATATCTCAATTATGTGTGAGCTTTGTAATTTGTAGGAATATGTAAATGATTAATTCAAAGAGACTTCTCGAATATCTCTTACACCATTCCAAAGGAGATAGTTATTCAAGCCTATTTCTAAGGAGAAGATCATGGAAGATTTGGTTGGCATATCTTATCTACGATTCATGAGGATTTGAAGGAACCATATCTTGTAATAAGAGGAAAGTGGTTGATAGTAGTTGAGAGAATAGTGGATCTATTCTTATATTTTTCTTAAGGCCTCTCATGTATAAAGGAGAGTGCTCCCTCTCCATTTGGGGGGGGGTAATTAAGTTAGATTAAGCTTGTAGGAGGGTTGTAATGGAAGTGGATTGGATTGGATTTTGTACTTGTTAGATTAGTCTTTGATTTGAGATTCTTAATGTGATTCAAGCTTTCATTATCATGCTTCCATATTTGTCATTTGATTATTGATTTGTGGATGTGAGCTCACATATGTCCTTGTTGTTAAGTCTTCACATGTTGTATTTCCCTTACGCAATTTCATGCTTCCCTAGTTAGTGTTTCAATGCTTTCCTAGATTAGTTTGATTCAGCAAATTAGATTAAGTTAGATTTGATCTACTTCAGTCCTATATAAACAGTGCACATGCTTCGTCAGTTTACGCACCCCGGGTTGACAAGTAAATAGTTGAGCAACTGTACTCCAACGTAATTATTACGACATATATTTTTCCCAACATCAGGCCAAATATGCATTGAATTTCATAGATGACTTTTCCAGGTATTGTTGGGTTCACTTCCTGAAACACAAGTTTGAATTTTTTGGCCTCTTCAAAGTCTTTAAGGCTTTGGTTGAAAACGAGTCTAGGAGGAAACTCAAGGTCCTCAGATATGAAAATGGTGGTGAGTATGTCAAGTCTGAGTTTATTCAATATTGTGTAGATGTAGGTATTCAGATGCAGCATTCTATCCCTTACACACCACAACAAAATGGTGTTGCTGAAAGGAAGAACAGATCACTGAAGCAGATGGCAACATGCATGATGGAGGCCAAAAATTTTCCACCAAAGTACTGAGATGAAGCTATCAACTATGTATCCTATATCCATAATAGGGTGCCTCATAAATATCTTGATGGTATGACTCCTTTCGAAGCATGGAGTGGGCACAAGCCATATGTGACCCATTTCAGGATTTTTGGCTCAAGGGCTTGGGCTAGAATTCCAATAGAAAAGAGAAAGGATTTGCAGCCCCAAATCCAAGAGTGTCTATTTTTTGGGTACAATATGATAAATTTGAGCACAAACAAATCCTTCATCGAAAGTGGTGTTCAGTTTCAAGAAGAACCCCTAGCAGCAGTGGAAGTTGGAGAAGCCTCTTCACCACCAGATCCTCTGAAAGTAAGTGAAGAGATTGTTGAACATGCTGATTCTGATATGTCTGATAGTGATGAGTTTATTGCAGATTCTAACATCCCTACAAGGACAAAATGGGAATACAATACCATTCATGCAGCAGGAGACCTAGCTGGGAATCCCAATGACCCTAGGAGGACTAGATCTCAATTTGAGAGTGCTCTGTGCTTGAACGATCCTATGTTTGCTGAGAAATGCTATCTGATGGTGGAATCAGATCCTCAGACATATGAATATACAGCAAGAGATCCAATATGGCAAGCAGCCATGAAGGAAGAGTTCATCTCACTCCAGAAGAGCAACACTTGGGAGCTAGTGGATCTTCCCCCAAGGAGGAAGCTAGTTCAGTGTAAGTGGGTGTATAAGACCAAATTTGCTGCTGATAGTTCACCTCTGAAGTACGAGGACAGATTTGTAGCCAAGGGCTACTCACAGTTTCATGGCATATATTACAATGAGACCTTTGCACCAGTGGCAAAGATGGACTCCATCAGGATATCCTTATCCATTGCAGCTTCAAAGCAATGGGAGGTACATCACATGGATGTAAAGTGTGCCTTCCTAAATGGAGATCTCACTGAAGAGATATAAATGCAGCAGCCTCAATGATTTTCTACTAACCCATCTCTTGTGCTCAGGTTGAGAAAGTCATTGTATGGGCTAAAGCAAGCCCCCAGGGCTTGGTATGCCAAGATTGATAGCTTCTTGCTATCACTGAATTTTGTTCAGTGCAAATCAGATCCAAATGTATATTTGAATTTAATTAATGGTTCATTAATGATCATTGTGTTATATGTTTATGACCTTCTCATTACAGGAAGCTCAACGGATGAGATTGCTTCCTCGAAGGGTGCAATGAACCAAGCCTTCTCTATGACAGATTTGGGGCTCTTAAGCTAATTTTTGGGGCTTGAGATTGCTCAAACCAAAGCTGGAATCAAGGTGCACCAGTCCAATTATGCCTTGGATTTGCTGAACAAATTCAAAATGAAGGATTGCAAGCCAAGCAAGACTCCTTTCCTTTCAGGAGTGAAGCTTGAAGAAGTTGATTCTTCACCTATGGTAAACAATACACTGTATAGGCAATTGATTGGATGTTTGTTGTATCTTACACATACTAGACCTGATATTTATTATGCAGTAAGTGTGGCTTCTAGATACATGGATCAGCCTCATGATATCCATTGGAAAGAAGACAAAAGGATCCTTAACTTTGTTCAGGGAACAAGGACACATGGGATCTTCTATAAAGCAAAATCTGATCTTGATTTCATTGGGTTTACTGACAGCGATTGGGCAGGTGATAGCACAGATAGAAATTCTACATCAGGATATGTGTTCATGCTTGTAGAAGGTCCAATCATCTAGTCAAGCAAGAAACAGAGTGCCATTGCACTCTCATCTACAGAAGCAGAGTACAGAGGAGTTGTCAATGCAGCAACTCAATTTTTATGGTTGCAAGGGCTACTTGGAGAGTGTGGCTTCGAATCAGAGTACTCAACTACCATCTACTGTGATAACTAGAGTACCATTCAAATCTTCAATGATCCAGTTCAGAATCAGAGAAAAAAACACATTGAGATCCATATGCACTACATGAGAGAGCTTGTGCATGATGGCACCATTCACCTACTCTTCTGTTCATCTTCAAAACAAGTAGATGATATCTTCACCAAAGTATTTTGTGAGAAGACCTTCAGCAATCTCAAATCACTGCTGGGGATTGCTGATCATGCTGTGAAGCATGAGTGAAGACAAGATTTCCAAATTTTGTTTTACATTCCATGTTTAAGAGAGGATTTTCCCATGTGGTTTTTGCCTCTTTCCTTGTTTAAATGGACATGCAGTATGTAAAGGGTGACTAAGAATTGTTGCTAGGCCCTATAATTTTCTGATATATTACTCATAATTCAGGCTTTATGGGGGTTGTTAGAATAATCAACCCATAGTTAGCTACCTTAGACATTAAATTAATCATTTTTGTCTTATTTGCCTAGTTTCATGATTCCGCCTTATGCAAGTTGTCATCTACCTATCCATAGTGGTCAAACTTGCCTATTTTGACTCATGGAGCACTTGGGAAACCTCAAGGAATCAAATCTGCTTTATTCCTGGCCTCCTAGGTGCCCTTCTGCTTTTTTTGCATTATTGCCTGCTTTTTCAGTGCTTTAAGGCAATTGGGAAAGTTTGACTAGGTGAGGTTAACTAGTTTTTGGTCCTCACATCCTCCACTCTTTTCTCCTATTAAAAGCATGTATGAGTTGTCCTTCCATCACCTTTTATCTTTCCTAAGTGATTTTTCCAATTCGTGAGCTCCTTAGCTGATTTGGAAACTACTTTATGCACCTATGGGGGAATTGCTTAATTTTAGTAAGCCTGCTTTTGACTAGATTCGAATTGCCTCCTCATGCATTCGAATCCCTTATGTAATTATTTAATGCAGCAGCCTATGTTATTACAGGGTTGTCTATTGTACACTGAGTTAATACAGTTTAGTGTTCAGCTCCATATTCAGTCTCTTTTGTGAGTGATTTTGCATGCACAATTGATAATTGTTGTGAGTAAAATTGTTCTATCACTGGGTTCAATTTCCACAGTTATTTATGGATTCTTAAGCTTGAAATCTCAAGGGCCTAAAAGTGCCCAGATCTCATCTAGGTCCCTTTAAGAGTCATAATAACAACTATTGTTAGAGGATGTTATTCTCCAAATAATACACCAAAACCATACTTATTGGTTAATTTTTGTGTAGGTATTTTTCTCTCTCTCCCATAATTTATCATACTAATGGGATTGTGACTATCAAGTCAATGCCTTATTTTGCATAGTGGAAATCCTATAATAGTACACTAGAAATTCTAAAAAATTCTAATGTATGCCCTAAAAATTCTAATGTATGCCCGTCTTTTAGTTACATACAAGTCTGCATTCTCACTTATTTCTTGCATTTCCTTTTCCTAACATGTATTGGGTAGGCTAAGAAAATATCATGTTATACATGGGCACTATGATATGCTCACAAATATTTATATAATGTATTACAAATGTGTGTTCCTAAAGGATTTGGAAATATACATGGATGGGCACTATGCTTGGTCACCAATGCTTTCATGTCTTTGGAAATATGTTAGAAACATACATCACATATAGCAAGTATGATGACATGTAGAATGTTGGAGTGATTATGATGGTTGTGTATTTGGATATGCAGGTGTTCTTATTACTGGCCTAACCCGCTTTCAACAATAATATTTTCATATTTAATCAATAGTACAATGGAATGTCTTATGAATAACTCATGAATCTTCCCATGGTTATTAAGTGTCCATTTATAAACAGCTATTTTGGTTTCATCATTTCTCCCATTCAAGAACAAAATAGTAGACATTACTTCTCTCCCTACATTAAGTCCACATGGACATAATGGATAGCTTTGGTACTTCATAAGTTTTCGATATTCCTTTTGACAACAAAAGTGAAACATGAAACAAATATCCTTACTTTTAGCATATTTCACAACTGATGGTTTTGATCGAAGTATATAAGTACTTTGTTCCCAAAGTAAATATTTTGAGACCTACGAATGAAGGGGAGAGAGATGAATGGCTGAAGGACTCCAATGGAGGATGAATTGATTCCCTGTTCTGCCTACCCAAAGGTCCTTTTATAATGAATATTATCCCTAACTTATCATTTAGTTGTAGTACTCTATTTTTCACCCATACTACTCAAAACAACGCAGTTTTATGCTGAACTAGTATGTATCTTCATGTCACAAGTTCTTCCTTGTAGATGAATATGGAACCCTAGAAGGTAGTGTTAATTTGGAAATATGATTTTACAATGTTCCATCCCATATTTAATAAAATATTGGAGAGTAATTTATTGTATGAACATTAACATATTAATTTTCAACCCTAAGGAAACACTAACTTGAACAGAGTTGGGAGATTTCAAATAGGTACCACCACAATAATGGAAGAAATCATACCAGCTGCTACAAGCATTATTGGAGGCATATATACCAGTGGTAACCTACATAAATCATGTATCTATATATATATATATATATATATCTAATCCATTGTGGTGAAGAGTGGATATTTCCAAATATACTACTTGGCACATTCAGGAATGAAAATAATGTTTTATACATTTATATCAGTTCATAATATTTGTTGATTTATTCCTTTTATCTTGTCATGATGTTGCTTGTTTTCTCATATTAATTTTCAACCCCAAGGAAACGTTTTCCCATACTAATTTTCAACCCTAAGGAAACCCTGAGGCAATCCCATAGTATAAAGAACAAAAATAGATTATTCCACACAAATCAAAAGGCTCTTACATTAACTATATCATGCCTTTGTCAATGATTTGATGAATCCTTTCAAATTGTCTTCTAAATATAGTGATACAAGGCTCAAAACACTTACCTAAAGAGATTGTTTTCTTTTCTCTTTATCATTGATTTCTATGATATGTGTTTCAATTGATGCTAATGTTTTTCATCCTATGTTATTCTCTAGACAATTTCCTAATAGGGTGGCATTAAATGGCTTGCATTCTACCTTGATCAATCTGACAAAGTATTTTTCTCCAACCAACCATATTAAACTTGAATGGATTTTGACCTTTCCTCTCTTTCCACTTGGATAAAAATTAGCAAATGGTTTGGTTCACCTCCAACTTCGACACAAGTTCTTATCCTTTTGTGATCACTCGTCAAGGAGGCATAGATTAACCTAATGTTGTCAACAAGAACACCATCGTCTTATTTATCCTTAGATTCTATGCTCTATGTTTCAAGTGACACTAATGCTTGTTGTTATTTTATTATTTCTTATCATTTGTGTAAGATATTGTTTTCATTTTCACAAACTTGAGGTTTGAATCAAATTGTAGTCTTATAGACTCTTTGAGAGAGGCATCAATTGGTTTGTGTTGAGATTATTAAGCATATACAGAAGGCTTCAAGAATAGAACATTGAATTTGTCCTTCTCTAATCCATCATCAAATAGGTTGATGTTAGCTTCTTCAACACCACATATAGGTTCACTATATTGTCTGGGGATAAACTAAACCTTTTTAATCTTCAATAGTCTCTACCAACATAACAGTCTATTATATGTACTAGGAGCTTCAGTCAAATCAAGAGAAATCTTCTACAAACATATGAAGACCAGTTTGATTTTGTAAACTAGGGGGATGGAAAAAGGGCAAGGAAACATCAAAGATCACTCACACCAGGGAATAATTCTAAAGCTAACTAACTATCTAAACCACAAAGGTCATCTTCTCGTGTTAAATGTAAGATGGGAAAACAAAAATCAGACACCATGACAATTGACATAAAATGTTCAAATAAAAAATGGAGGACATCAAAATACCTAGTACTTGCTTCTAGACCAAAAGCATAAACCATAAGATTCATGATTGTCCATTAATGGCCAAGTATTACCTAACCCAATTTCTAGTGAACTAATCTCCTCATGGTTGAATCAGGATACTGGGCCAAGTTTATTATAATTTCCAAGAAGCAACCAATAGAGAAACCAAGCATCCACTCTACAAGATCTCTAAGAACTAACATTATTCAAGTGAAGGATGTATGCACACTTCTGCAAACATTATATTTCTACTCATTCGATTTTCTACAAAGTGTTGTAGCTTGCTTAGTGCTCCTCTCTGTTTATCATTTACGTTCAACTTAACGATGAAATCAAAAATTCTAGGCAAATGTTCTAGTACATCTCCTTTATAGTAATGGACAAATAATGTTGATAGTTCTTGGAGATCATGTAGAGTGGATGTTTTAACCTCTTTAATGCTACTCTGTAGTGCATAACCCAACACTTTAGAGAAGATTCTAATGGTTTTCTTGGACATCTTGGGGTATCATAATCAATTTGATAATTATAGTTGGGAGGAATGCATTCCGAAATTCCATGGGCAATAGGACTCTGCTAGATTTCATGTTGAGTTACATATTGATTCTCTTCCAAGGTTGAATGTGGACCTGAGGATATTAAGATGAATATGTTCAATATATATCTTAACTTGCAAAAATGTGACATAAGAAATTGGTATATATGGATTCCTAGTAAGGGTGTATACTCAATTGTAAATATTCTTAGGTTGTTATACAAGATATGGGATCCTATTCTTAATGCGGAACCTTTTGACGATCTAGTTTACCCTCCACAAAATCAAGACCTTCAAAAAATAAATGAAGATTACTTTGAAGAAGGCATTATTTAAGAAAGAACCCATTCTCCTATTATATTACCTCATCCCAAGAATCTGAATTAGATGGTCCATATTGTTCATATTTTGATGAGGAATATTTTGTAGGAAAACCCTTGTTTGATGATGAGATGGAAAATGCATCCATTTATCCATTTCATGAAGAGTTGGATGTTATATTTGAAATTAATAATCATATTTTTGGGGTCCCCATATATGATTCATATAGTGAAGCATCTAGCGATGAACCTAAATAATTGGAACCTATAGAGCAACCAAGCATCCACTCTATAAGATCTCCAAAAACTAACATCATTCAAGTGAAGGATGTATGCAGACTGCTGCAGACATTATATCTCTACTCATTCGATTTCCTACAAAGTGTTGTAGCTTGCATACTGCTCCTCTCTATTTATCATTTACATTCAACTTAATGGTGAAATCAACAAGTCCAGGCAAATCTTCGAGTACATCTCCTTTATAGTAATGGATAAATAATGATGTTAGTTCTTGGAGATCCTATAGAGTGGATGTTTTAACGTCTCCAGTGCTACTCTATAGTGCATAACCCAACACTTGAGAGAATATTCTAATGGTTTTCTTGGACATCTTGGAATATCCTAATCAATTTCATAAAGATAGTTGGGAGGAATGCATTCCAAAATTTCATGGGAAATAGGATTCTGCTAGGTTTCATGTTGAATTACATATTTAATCTCTTCCAAGGCTGAATGTGGCCCTGAGGATATTCATATGAATATGTTCAACATATATATTAACTTGTAAAAACGTGACATAAGAAATTGGTATATATGGATTCATAGTAAGGGTTGTATACTCAATTGTAAATGTTTTAACCTCTTCAGTACTACTCTGTAGTGCATAACCAAACACTTCATAGAAGATTCTTTCCACTATATCTTGAACATGCCCCTGGTACATTAATTTTGGATGCCTCTTAGTTGCAGTAATGATACTAATCAAAAGGCTAAAGAAGGCTTGAAAAGAGTTCAAATCTAAAATATTAGGCCTTACCAACCTCAAAAGATTGAAGAGCTCTTTAAAATTGTTCTGAAAAAGGGTGCATGAAAATAACACCCATCTCCTTGTCTGTATTTGGGAAAGAGCATGGAGTATGTTGGTGTCCTTATTGCATGATAAATGCCTTTCATCTAAAACAAGCATTCTTGTTCCCTAAAGTAGAATTTGTTGGCAAGATTCACCCAATGGTTCAAATTAAACACTTCATATTATAAGGGTTTATTAAACATGCAGACAACATGTAGGAGTGATACTACCACGATCCTGGATTGTGAGGGAAATCTTATCATTCTAGTATAACTAAGCTAAAATCAAATTCGTTCAATGAACCACTCTAATAGATTGAATTAGTAATGAATCCCTAGAGATTTGCAAAATATTTTTAAAATTTTTAAAATAAAAATGAAGTAGGGCATTGTTCTTGTTGTTGTCTGATTATGCTGTCCCTTGGGCATAAATATCCCTATAATCAAGTCTAGAATATATTTGAAGGAACTCTGTGCATCTAAAAAGGAAATGCGGTCCATTTTGAAGTGATTTTGGACATGGAAAGTGGTGGAAAGCAACATATTTCACAAATATAGGCATGTAAATAGTGATGAAGACGGTTATTTATAAGTTATGGACCCAACTAGCGATTTAACAATCATATCTCAGACCCAAACTTAGCCCTGAAATGGAATTTTGGACCAACCCAAAACCATCAAGCAGTAACCCTTTCTCAAATATGGGTGCATAAGAAGCAGTTAAGGGTTGATTATGAAAGCTGAAAATAATTTTTTTCCCACTAATACTACAATCCTTTGAATTCTTTCTGTAGTAACAACCCTAATCCATGAAATCCATGCTTCATTTTCTAGGTTCTAAGAATGAATAACCTTCAAACATCTGAGGTACCTTCATTTTCTTCCTCCTCGAAGGGTTGAAGGATGGACAAAAACATGCAACAATCTCCCTATGGACACAAACGTGCAACAATCTCCCTGTGGACACAAGCGCACAACAATTTCTGCAGGGGTGAGAGTTCTAAACTTTGTAATGGTAATTTCCGCAGGTGCGAGAATTCTAAAGGTTGTAATGGCAATTTCTGCAGGTGCCATAGTTCTAAAAGCTGTAATGGCAATTTCTAGATTATTGGGCATTAAACTACATAAACCACCAGCATCCAATGTGATCATCATTGAGTTGTATTTTCCTAATTAAGATAGGATTAACTCAGTCCTTCATATTATTGATTATTTGTAATTATTGCATATGATATTTTTCCAACATCATTTCATTTCCTAATAAGTTGTGGCAAATCATTTGTGAGAGATCTAAAGGATTAGACTCATTAACCATTAAAAAGTAAACTCCATATTATAACATAATCATTTAATAAACTATATAGAGATTTGCATTAAGATCAAAAGTGTCTATTGGAATAAAAAGGACTTTCTTTCATAATCAATCATTGTTTAATATTTTGTATATATTTAAGTACAATTAACTAGGAGTTTCCATATAAAGATTATAATAATAAAATTGTGAGTTGTGACATATTTTTATCTAAACATAGTAAGTATAAGAAAATGAATTATAGTGTTTGTATATTGTTATCTCATAATTATTAATCAAGGTCATAATTTCAATTTATTTGAAATCATTATCTCTTGATTATAAAAACCAAACATATACTTATGGAACTATTTACATTAAAACCTTTCCAAAATAATTAAACATCAAATAATTTCCATTTACCTTTATGCATTATAGGTGATGGTAAACTATAATCCTTGTCTTCCATTCTTGGCCATATAAATCTTGCATGTACCTATGTTCAATAAGATTGAGTATTTTCTAATGAATTTAGATAAATTATAGTATTTATGTTATGATACTTTACCATTCATATGAAAAGGTTGTTAATAATAAAAAAAAACCCAAATTTTCAATGAGAGGCCTCACTACTTTGGGATGTGTAATTAACTATTTGATGATCTATTCATCTACTTTTATGCACAATAATATAAATGTTAAGAATCTATGTAACTTTTTTCATTAACTGAAATTCTGACACTGTTGTATGTGTCATGTACATTTGGTCATGGGTTTTGAATCTAGGTGGGGACAAATACAACATACTTCCCCAACCACCCAACCTACAAGAGAAACCCTCATCGTCATCGTCATCATCTTCATGGTCATCATCATCATCATTGTCATCGTCGTCTTCATCATCTTCGTCATCGTCTTCATGATGATGATGGTTTTGGTTATTCAGTTTCCTTTCTTCCATCAATAAGAGGATGACAATGATGATGATGGTGATGATGATGATGGTGGTGATGATGATGATGATGATGATGATGATCATGGGGATAACGATGATGATGAGGAGGAGGATGATGAAGATGGTGATGATGATGTTGATGAGGAGGATGATGATTATCATTACCACTAGGATGACGATGATGATGATGTGTGATGATGACAACGATGATGATGTTGATGAAATATATGAAGATGATGATGATGACGATGGTGATGATGATGATGATGATGATGATTATCATCATCATGAGGATGACTATGACATTGATGATGATGATGATGAAGATTATGATGACGTTGATGGTGACGATGATGATGAAGATGATGATGGCGATGACGATGTTGATGATGATTATCATTATCATGATGATGATGATGATGATGATGAAGATGATTATGATGGTGATTATGATGATGATGATGATGATGATGATGATGATGATCATGGGGATAATGATGATGATGATGATGATGATGATCATGGGGATAATGATGATGATGATGAGGATGATGATGAAGATGATGATGATGGTGATGATGATGTTGATGATGATTATCATAATCATGAGGATGACAATGACAATGATGATGATGACGACGATGACATTGATGATGATGATGATGTTGATGACGATGATTATCATCATCATGAGGATGACGATGATAATGATGGCGATGATGATGTTGATGATGATGATAATGATCATGATCATGATCATGATGATGCTCCTGATGTTCATGATGATGATGTTCATGATAATGATGATGATGATAACGATGATGACAATGATATAGTAATGATGATGATGATGATGATGATTTTGTTGATGATGATGACCATAGCCTTATGATG